>JACJUM010000875.1:5407361-5466332 GCA_020976665.1 Heortia vitessoides
TGAAGCCGTTAAAAATAGCTTTAATTATGAGTAGTGAAATATTATTGTTTGTTAACGTCGGTTATGTTAGCGTCTTGTATTAGCATAGCAAATTTGCTCCAAAATTATAAAATCCTCTTGATGAAAAAGAAAATTTCTACTCGACTTTCGTACCTACCAGTTATCTGCTTGCACAACTTTCCCTTGTTCACTATTCATTGTTATGCAAGCGGAGTCCCTTTGTGGGGCACGTGCAGGCATAATGGGAGCACACCTTGATATTTCTCCCTATTTCTGTATGCTCCTTTCAATGTCAAGCCCGTTGTGAGTGGGTCTGAAAGACTGCATTATTACGTGAATATTTAAAGTGGAAGTTAATACACAGGGTGTAATCATATCGTTAGTTGCATCGTCATATAATTAAATCGTAATAAAATACACGAATTAATGTTTTTTTTAATATGTAAGTGCTAGCTGTGTCTATAACTTCGTTCGCGTTAAATTCGCGAAATTATATTACTTACACACAAAATAATGTCTTATCTTCCTTACTCTGTAAGAAGTTATGTACCCTCGGGAAATTAATATTCTTCTGGAATATAAAAAAGCAATGTGCTAACAACCGCATCCTACCTATATATACTTGATCTACATATCAATTAATCCTAAGATAATTTTTTATACATTTTTTTAATACTAAGTCAGCATACGTTTCGCTTGTGTCAAACGTAACCCCAGCCTACAATTGTTCGTGTCATCACTAAGATATCACTAGCTTGTCGCTAACCTTGTGAACTGAAGGTACCGTGTCATGTTTACCTAGTAATTTCACTGCCTCTCTCACCCTTCAAGCCGTAACACAGCAATGCGAACATTGCTATTTGGCGGTAGAAGTAGGTGAGAGTAAGAGTAAGCACTAACGCAGATGACCATTTATGTTTCAATTTATCAGTTAAAACGATATGTTTATTAAAACTGTGTTTTGACATTATATATGTAACATGACCATCTGGTTTTGTTTAACGATTTAAGAATATATCCCCTAGTACGGTAGGTACTGGTGATCACGGCATCGAATTATAGGCTGGACCTATTTTCATATCCTTGTATTATTTATACACTCAACTATCCTTGGAAGTTTCTTATGAAAGAATCGTTAAAAAAGTTCCGAAAAATAGAAAACTAATATTTTGAAATCAGTTTGAATCGTTATAGGTCGGTATTATATTCTTTTTTTAATAAAACCAATTAATAAACCAATTAAAGTATTTATAGATAAGACATGATAACGCTTCAGGTCAGCTAAACAAAACTTAAAGAAATTAATTAATATGTAAAATATATTTATTTGTATCCGTAAAATATGTTTGTCCACCGAGTAAACAGCAGCCAGCTCCTAGATTTGTTTTTCGCAACTTTAAGACCATTGAAATTTTTCAAATTGAACTTTTTATATCCAACTTGCATACCCGCATATAATAATGCAATAATTGTTAACTTTGGACATATATATATGAATAATAAGTTAAATTTTAATTTTTTTAATTTAATTTTTAACAATTAGTTTACAAAATCAATATTTCGTAGGCTTATTAATACAAAATGAGATTCAAATCTATAATTAAAGAATTAAGTCAACCGTTCACAAAGCGACAGTCGACCGGTACAAATCTTTCAACATTTAACATTTTTTTTATTTATTTCAGTAGTCAACATTTTAACCGACTGAATTCTACACGTCTGTTGCATATTATACAATGCTATATAAAATTTCTTAAATATATATGTTTGTCATTTGAAAACAATCGGAACTATGAATTAAGATATAAGCTATATATAAATATACATATCTCGAGTTGGATCAAACTGTACTTAGCAAGCAAAAAATATTAAAATTTAACTGACTTTGTTCGGTCATCCTAAACTAACACCGTGACATGGAATGGTTATACATACAGCTACATAAGAAAATTATATAAACCTCTAAGCGCATCCTATCCAACATACTCCACCTAAACGGATAACGGACGCCTTGTTCTGCTCAGCTGCACACCTGACCTAGATATTCCAGCACCAACTTCCTAACGCAATAACGCCTAAACTCAATACTTCACGGGCCCAATATATATGATAAATATTTGTGTTTGTTCTGTGTCTGGATGTTAAATATGTATTATATTTGTAACTCATCTTTTGCCCGATGTCCATAACACAAGTGCTTTAAATGACTTATCTCGAAGTCAGGTCAATGTATAAGATGTTGTGTGAAATTAATGTAATTTAAATGTATGATATTACTTCATTACCTGTTTAGCAGTGCGGCCTTTTACATAGAAACAGTATAAAAGAAGTATATTTCCTAATTTTTTTGTACTTAAAGATATAATGTTTAACTAGTCTATGGAGAAATAGTACCTAGCAGCTATATCGTATAATTATTTCTTGTTTAAACTGTAGAATTGTCATATTATTAACCATTATTATTATTAACCATATTGTTAACCGCATTCTGACAAATGTGTAACTCAGCCTTAATTTGCTACATGCGTCGAATTGGCCTCCGCTGATAAGTATTCCCAGGTTTGACCAGTGAGTCAACGAACTAATATTAACCTAAATAGATTATAATTACTTAGATAGTAGGTCATCCTATTCCCATAAAAATAATTTAAAATGAGTAATAAATAATTATGTGGATAAGGCTTAAGTTCCTTTTTTGTTGATTTAACTAAACAAACTTAATTACAAATTAATGGCTATTAAGTGAAATTCCGCATTCAATATTAAACGAGTAATATAGTTCAGAAGTAATTTTGATTTTAGAGATTTGTTTTGGTTGATCTGTCGTTTTGTGTACACAAATTACTCTTGTTTGGAAATCAATATAGACACGAATGAAGAAAGATTCAATATCAAAACATTTCTTACAGATTAAATCTTTAGAGAGGCCCGATGGTGCATTCGTCAGTTACCCTCTCCTGGGGTCGGGAGTTCGATCGCCACCAAAGATAAACATTTCTTTGTTCTGTGCCTGGGTGTGAAATATATTCCTCTGATGTTTAATATCAGTAACAAGTGCGTTATGCTACCTATGTCCTTATCAGATCAATGTATAAGATAATAATAATAATAATTTCACACGAAAACTCATACGTTGACCAGACTTGTGTTATGGATATCAGTCAACAGAGAAGTTACAAATATAATACTTAAATACATATAAAAAATATCCAAACATAGAACAAATACAAATATTCATCATATAAATTTTTGTCCTGGGTTGGTATCGAACCTATGACCTTTGGTGAACGAGATAGGATCACTACCATCTGCTCCATCGGGCCCGTCAGATGGGTAAACACAATTTTCAATATAGGTGAAAAGTTTTTCATAATCTAGCCTCACTGGACCATGTACTCCCCTTGATTTCCGGATCGTTTCACTCAGCCCCTACATTCCCGTCGTGATCCGTGATAATCGTCAACAGTTCGCGCCTGAGCGGACTTAACACACTCGTAGGCAACAATCTAATTTAATACCAGATTGCCACTTGGATTGCGACACGTGCACGTGAATGACACGTAGCCTTCTATGGCATGTACCAGCTATTTATTATACATGCGTTTTATAGTAATATACATTTTTGATTATAATTTTAAGAAAGAAGTATTTTTAGTAAGCTTGAGGATATTTTTATTCAGACCAATTATATCTTTTGCCGTGTAATACCAGCAGAGTAGAATAGTACCTCATCCGTACTAGGTGTCGTAAGAGGCTACACAGGTTCTGGGACCGATAGATGGCGATATATCCATCCCAAGCTGTATAACTCAATTGCAATGGGCCGCAGCATTCCCGTCGCGAGGCTACGCTGCGTTTGCCATCATGCTTGCCGAGCGCGGCAAGCATGATGGCAGGCGCAAATTTTCCGTTTTTTGGGTAGGCCTATACTGCAGTGGACGTTTGACGGCCGTTTCAATTATTTAAGATGTCAAATGCGTTCCATCGTTAGTTAATTTTTATTGTCAATTTACTAAATCCTTTTTTATGATCACACTTATATCATAGCGCATGCCCGCCTTGCCGACTTAACATATTTTTTTTATAATTCCAATAATTCTGCATAGGTATTAGTCATGTACTTGAACTGGGCCAAGCATAATGCAGCAACATAGTGAAATAGCAACAGTGAAACGACTGGATGTCCGTAGTAACCCCCTAAATACAACAGCTGCACGCGACATGCGGCTTGTAAACTGAAATTTACAGCCTATTCCAGTAAGTCGTACGAATTTTTGACCTATAATATCGTAATCGTGCAGTTTAACTCGATCACGACATGTTGAATCAATTATGTTTATGGGCCTAGTTATATACGTAATGTACCTGGTGAGTTATTCTTTATAATTGTGTCCTTTGCCATATGGTCCTGCACGCAGTAGGTATTGAACAAAAGATCGAGTTAAGTCATCACCTTATTACTAAATATTAATAAAATGGCTAAAAGCTATTTAAAAACTTTTAAAAATACGAATAATGTTGCACTACATAACGATGTTGTTTTGCTGTTGCTCCGTAAAGAAAAATAAATCAATTAGGTACCTTTTCCTTACCTCCTTTTTGAGAATCAACAGAAGCCAAATATATACTTTTTATTATCGTTTTGTCTGCCAGGTTCGTAGATTGAATTTCCCACTCAGGATGAGGTGTAACATATTAGACACATTTTGTTGTATTTAATTTATAAAGCCAATTTTTGTTACAGTTTAGCAAGCTAGATTTAAAAATGCCAGACTGGACGTGGCTGCTGTTTGCAGCGCTCATTGGTGCTCTATCAGCCCTCGCCGTGCCTTTGGCACTTCTTTTCTACTATTTAAAGCCGCTAGAGAAGAAATCGACCTTGCAGAATGATTTCTGCACGCCCATCTCTTTGCCACCGGTAAGTTTAATAGAAACACTGCATCGATTCTTAAGAAGTTAAATGGATACTACGGTTATACCTACTGGCTGTAATAGCACATCAGCAGTTTAGTTAAAAAAAATATTATAGATATACATTACTTACATTCATTAGTGATATTTAGTTTTATTTATACGTGATATAAGTTTGGAGACGTTAGTTCTTGAAAAATCCTTAAGAAAATAACAAACGTGTGCCATTGGATTTTATATGTAGGCAAAACGTATTGTACGTTTGTCGCAATCATCTCGCATTTAATATGTACGCCCCGTGACCCTGCAACGTTGCGAACAAAGGCTGGTTAGAGTGTTTTCCAATCAACTAATAACTTACGATATTTTTTATGGTGGAATAATATGATTTTTTTATAGAAAAGAACGTCGGAGTATCTCAAATTTCTCCACGACTGCACGCAATTATGAATATAGTCAATAGTGCCTTAAATCAAATGTCAACGATCTTTTATTTTGCACTCTTTGCTTAATCTTTCTCCAGATATGGTTCAAGTACATACATTTTAGGTCCTCCCCGGTAAAATCTACCACCGCATCGAGGAAAGGCAGTAGGCGCTGGATTCAGCACGAAATATATATAAATCATTTATCCACTATTTGATATTCTTCAAAGTGAAAGTAAAATATGTCTTCATTTGAATAGGCTGTCATAGGTACTTGCAAATGGATAAAACAAATAAAATAAATCTATGAGTTTAGATTTGCTAATTATAATTTAAATAAATGACCGATGACTCTTGCAACGTTATGGTGTTATAAGTCATTTAAACAAATAGGTCATTGAATGTCCCACCTTAATACTAGTCTGCCGGCATCAGACGTGTCTTATAACAGTCTTATAAGTTTACAGCTGGTCCATAACGCCAGTCACCAGAAAAGAACCTGCAAGAACTTATTAAGAAGAATGGTAATAAGGGTTCCTAGCAGAATGGTAATAAAGGTAGCACCTAATCATCATCATGATAGGTATTAATGGAACCAATACCGGCGTCGTCTAAATAGTAGAAGTTAGAGCAATTCAATTCAATACCGAGCAGTTTCATCAGTACTATATTCTTGGATTCATTTATAGGCGTATTTGTACTTCTGATTAAGATTTTATTATAAAATTCTACACTATTGCCCCTGAACTTACTTAATTCTTGAGCATAACAATGGGCAGTGTTGCAGTGTCAAGCTTATACTTATTTCTAGTAGTAATATAATGTATATCACAAATTTTCTAAAAATCAGTTATATTTTTGTGAACAAAAATATACTTTCCTAGATATATTGATGGTGTACAGACATTTTCATACGCTTGAATCACTTTTACCAAAAAAATATATCGACCCTTAAAAAAGTCAATAAAAATGTAGTATGAGGTTGTTTAGAACTAAATGAAACATAATTCTCAGCAAAGTATTATCCGAGTTCATTATGTACCCCGAACCCAGCTCATCAGACGTTCGCTAAATCACCAAAATACTGTAGACAACATATTTTACTACCGAGGCGATGAGTTCACTCCCCAATTCTTAACCTCGTCCTACGTAAACATAATCTAAACGTCCATCATTAGGGGCGGACGGACGCCCCAAATAAAGCCCTTTAATTACGCTGCCCCAATTTGTACTAGTAATCGAATACAACCCGCGTACTGTTGTCATTCGTTAACGTATGCGGTATTTAATTCGTCTGTATACAACCTTGGTCAAACCGTTTTATGCTTTCAAATTACGTGTTCTATGAAACATTGAGAATTGAAATTTAATTTCGGTAAGACCTAATTAATTGTTAATATTAATTAAGCAGCAGGCGACTATTAATTGTATGTGTTTCTGGTATAAAAGTTTTTAAACTTCCTTTCCTCGTTCTGTCTTTGAGCACTTTACTTATTTGGGGGTACATTACATGCATACTGTAGAATTATTCTATTTTACTAATTATTTACTTGAATTGATTGAACTACACAGTTGGTGTCAATTTTTTACTTTGATATGAAATAAAATGTATATACCATGATTAATTTTCCGCACGCAACTTCTCTGCGTAGTCAAATCATGATAAAAAGTAGTAGATGTACTGTCAAAGTGTTTATGCTATCAACTTGCTATTTTTCTATGTTGTCATATATTAATTTGAAATTACTCGCCGATGACGCAACATTCTATAGATGAAGAAGATTTTTTTCAATTGGTTTAAATGTGTTGGTTTTTGAGTTAATATTAACAAACAAACAATCAAATTTTTCCACTGCATAATTTTGTTTGAATGTAACAAAGCATCTATTGTATAAAATATGTATTGTGTTTTACATATAAATGTCAGCAGATTGTATAATTTAAAACAGTTTTCCATCAAACACTGTTTTTTAACCTATTTAGGAAACCTTTATTGTTCTAAAATAAATGTAGTCATTAAGAGTACTTACCCGCTTAATTTGAACTAATCAGTGAAAATATGTACAGGAAATATTGAATGAATTAACCCGTGGCGCGGGATGTACACCAGAGGGCGCCCTTAACGCCATGCTGCAGTTCATCTTTCAACAAAGTACAGCTGACACACGCTGGTTGCGTCGGCGTATGGCTTCGGAACTTGCGGAGCTGCTTACTAAGACCTCTTCGGGAAAACTGTTCGAATCGCTCACTGTGAGTGGTTTCACAAAACTCCATTGGAAAGGGCAACTATTAATGCGGTATTCTTGAAAAGTGAAATGTACGGATTGTTACATGACTAATAAAATGGTTTAACTTTGGGCTTATAATTTCGGATTTAAGAACTTACAGTAAATAAAACATATAATTACCGAAGTTTGATGTATGATTATTTAAAAACGTGCTGATTATTTAAATTTACTAAGCTTTATTTTTTCGCAGCTGCGCTCTCTAGAAGTTGGATCAGAGTTCCCCATCATTACGAACCTTCGACTGCTTGGCGGCGAGTTGGAGGAGGACGGTGCTCGACTTAGATCATTGGATTTGCGACTGGATCTTAGTTACGATGGAAACTTCAAAATCGACGTTGACGCTATCATGCTGCTGGGAAAGAATGCTCACATATCTATTACGGGTAATTTTCAGTTAGATTTTTTATCATCCCGCAAATCCTGTCGCATCGGCTTATACTCCATAAAAGAGATTGAAAATATACAGTGAATGCAGACTAACACATCTTTGAGGCATTCCTTAATTCGTGATAAGTTAATTGCATCATCATCAACATGTCAGCCCTACAGAAAGTAACCTACTATCTGCGCTAGGCAGACGAAGTGACATTTTTCTTTCCTGACTGATTATATAGTATACCTACCGTATATTTGCCGTACCGGCGGAGTAGAATGGTACCTCCCCTGAACCAATGGTCGTAAGGTGATGTATACTGTAATACCAGGTGACTGTGGTACCGGAACCGACAGATGGCGGTATATCCATCCGAAAAGGTTTTGCTCAAATGCACACGGCGAATATAGGCAGCAGCGTCCCCGTCACAAAAGCTACGCGCTCTGCGATTGTTAATACGCTTGCCCAGCGCGACAATTATGGGCAGATCCCCTCTTTTTGGAGGGGCCTATATCCTGCAGTGGACTTACAATGGCTGGTATGATGATACCGTATATTGGTATACAGTAGTATGAAATAGGAATTTCAAACACCAGTCCTTCCTTTAAGCTGCACCATTAAATAAGTGGTTCGTGTAAGTTTTTTAGCGAAGACGAAAGGTATATCCATTATGTTAACCGAAGAATCCATTAACTCCTCAGTGGAAAGCCTAAGCGGAGTAGTGCGAATAATGTTTCGCCGCACACCCTACACGCACTGGGCCCTCGCGTTCGAAGCGCCTCCAAGGCTGGAGCTGCGAGTCAGTGGCCGCTTCCAGACCCGCCAACTTAAGCCCAGGCTGGCCTCGTTGGTGGCTGCACATATCAGGCGAGCTGTGGCACAGAGACATACGCTCCCTAATTATAAGATACGGTATGTTTAATTTCTCCGTAGTGCTAGTAGAGTAAGACACACCGAATTACACATACATTGTATATGTAGATAATGTTTAACATGAATATAAGAGGTTCAGTCAAGTCCAATGAGATTAGTTTAAGTGTATTGCAAACACATCAGTGACTGTTCCTGTCAAACTTCCAACACATGAAAGCCTAAGTTGAAGTGTATAGCGGAGAAAACTTTAATACTTAGTTAGTATATGCTTTAATATATTTCTTGCAGCTACAAGCCGTTTTTCCCTAAATCAGAACCAGGCAGCGCGGATAGTGAGGATGGGCCGACTCCTCATGGCAGATTAACTGTGCGTCTCTTGGAAATATCCAGGCTGCAATGTGGTGGGAGCAATGGGACTGTTCGGGCAGCTTTGGCTGTAGATTCACATGGATGGGTGAGATATATTTACCTAAAGGAAGATACACAAATACTTATTATCGTGCTGTTATTTTTACCTTTAACGAATGCGTTTTTCCAGGTATCTCTACGCCGTGGCGTGCTAGTTATAGACATAGTTATGCCAGCAGTGACAGGACCTCTAGGACTGGTGTGTTGTCAAGGAGTTGGTGTGGTGCTTGTAGACACAGTGGTGCCGATGTCGCCGGCTTACCGCGCGGATCTCAGACGGGACGATGTTGTACTGGCTATTGATAATAAGCCTGTCAACAATGTAGCTCAGGTTTGCTTTATTATAAGAATTCTGGATGCCTATACTGTATTCCCTGAGTTTTGCTTCTGCTTATGACTACCATTATACACAAGTGTTCTCGTTTTCTATTATATCTCTCTACAAGTTTACATCCAAATCCTTCGTTCAGTCTTATAAAGCGCTATCACCACTTTAGTCTAACGCGGCGAGGTTATTATAACTTTGAATTAATGCGGGTCAGTCAAAATTAGTCTACAACACTGCAGCAGATTTCAAATGGCCGGAAAATTAAATATGTTCAAAATATTTTAAAAATGTATGCATTTGTAGGTAGGTAAACTGCTCCGATGCGTGGAACGCCGGGCGGTAACTGTGCGCGTGCGACGCGGTGGTACATGCGCGGGGGCACGAAGAGATGATGCTGCTACAGAGCCGAAGGGGCGCGTACGAGCGAACTTCACATTCCGCCGTGTATCAGAGGTTATGGAAGGGGTCCGTTTGCAGGGGATGAGAGCCGCGGTTAGCAAAACTAATTTACAGGTAAGATTGCCCTATAAGTTTTATCCTTAGTGCGTTTGAGGAACCAAATTTTAAGTTCCTGGTTTAAAATTTTGAAACTAACGTTATTCTAACATTTATTCACATTTTTAATATAATTTGATATCGATTTGTAATATTAATTACGTTTTTACGTCATCAACATCATTTACAGGAGGATTCCCCATCTAAAGTAGTGGAAACACAAAATGAGACTGAAACACTAAAGCAGAAAACCGAGCAGCCGCGACCTTCCCCCAAGGCCATGGATGCAACCGCACCCGCTGGAAATTTTGGTCTGCGCAAGCGCAGATGCTCTGTAGAAAACAAGTCTTCTGATAGCTCCGCTGGCAGCACTCCTCCGGCTTCAGGTGCCAGTACCCCTCTCAGACAAGCTACAGTAATAAACAAAACGGTCAAACACCCAGAAATACCTATCATCAGAACTGATTCCTCCGAATGTAAGGTGACAGAAAAAGGAGATGTGTTAGATGATGACGAACAAATATTCGAAACTGGCGGGCCGAGACAAACGGAGCACGTAGAGATTTGCCAAATGCACTGGACTAAAAGTACGCCATTCAAGCCAATCATACCATTCGAAGAGGAAACAGAGTTTAAACTAAACGAAAACCACAAGTACTTGAATGTCAACGTGTGGGCTACTGTTCCAGGTGAAAAAGATGAGATTTTATTAGGGTATTTAAATATACCTTTATCTGCCCTTCTCGCAGAGTGCCAGGATTCGACAGTGCCTCATCACACAAAAAGATATCAGTTCTTACCTCCAGATGTGGATATAAAATTTAGGTAAGGAATTAATGCATTTTTTGTACAAATCAAGTTTCGAGCGATATTAGACTATGGTGTTACACTTTAGATGAAGTTTTCGCTGGACTACTGTGATGTGAAATCTAAAAATACTGGAGAGACCTTTTTTCACGTCAATAAATTTCGTTAACGAATTACCTTTTCAATCATCTAAAAACAATATTTCTAACGATTGTTGTAATATATTTTGCATTTTCAGTAAAAGTCACAAGTTATCGTCACATCCAGGATTCGAGCCATGCTTGTGCTTCGGTGATGCCCTTGTGTGGTGGGAGTGGGAAGGATTGGGAAGTAACGGTTCAGGGACAAACGCAAACAGAAGCCCGCGCTTATCAAAAGACATGATGGCTAAACCTCCTAAACCCATAAGAGCCACCCATGATTTTGTAAGAACCCACTTCCATAGGTCAACACAATGTGATTTTTGTAACAAAAAGGTAAGATTAGATAAATAACTTATTAATAAACTTCCTTCATCCTGTTATGAGTCTGGATAATAAAAATATATATTTTTTAAACTTATTTTGTCGAAACAGGTTGTAGACGCATACAATTGGGCTATTTAATTGAAAGAAATATTTTATTTCGACTGGTCACTAGCAGGACCTTTTTTGTTAGTTATTTAATAAGGATGTTATTATCTAGATATGGCTGAAAGATGCGATGCAGTGCCGAAACTGCGGTTTGTGCTGTCACAAGAAATGCGTAGCCAAATGTCAAGAGTCCTCGCCATGCATACCAAAGCAGGACAGAGGTAATAAAAAATTCAAACTAATTTTACACTTTGAAATCGTCAAATGAACCGAGAATGTAAAAATACAATTTAAAAATAAAAGCTAAAGACTGTAAACGGTTTTTAAAGTCTCATAACATATAGGTAATTTTTAGACCTATCTTACACTAGTATGATGTTCTGATAATATAATATGTAAGTATAAGAGAAATATCACTTCTTAACTTTTATTAACAGTCACCACAGAGAATTGCATTAAATCGTTGTCTTTTTCGCTTACTCTCCACATACCTACATATTTTATTTTTGTTAATCCTATGAATCACAGGGTACAAATGATGCAATATTGTGAAACACTTTAGCATGAGTAGTATGTACTTGTAAATGTGTTCGTTGAAAACGGATTTATTTTGAAGTTCCTCAAATCATCATTTACACGAAACAGATACTCCTGAAACAAAGCGTTCTGGATCTGTTTTGTTTTCTTTGTTTCCGAGTGTAAAGTTATTACTGAAGTGTCCGAAAATAATTCAATCGTTACTGAAACTGAAATGAAAACTTTGAGTGTGATTAAAGAATATAACAAATAGTTATTTAAAAACATCTTTGAAGTACCTAAAAACTTTGAGATAACGTATATTCGACGTAATTTGGGAATTAGAAATTTATATGTCGTATTTCTAATTAAAATTCAAAATGCTTTTTATATCGAATGCCTGTATAGAAGGTTTGAAATGCGACGTCATATTTTAAGAAATACAACAGACTAAATCTTAACTGGACTTAATTTAATTTTTTTTCAAATTAATAAAAAAAGTATTCTTTAAATTGTGTCAAATACCCAATATTGAAGTGAAAATAGGTTCCCTTATAAATATAGTTTAAAATATATATCCAAAGAGCTACTATAGCAGGCAACAATTCTCTATTTAATTACAATCACCTTTCTTATTCGCGGAGACGTGGATTCTTCAGCCAATGACCTTTTACGTCATCAACTCTCACAAAAGCTTCCTTCCAAGTTTTGCCAAGTATCAGTGTTTTAGTCATATATAAATTGTATATTTGTTTTGAGTAGCCCTTTATCCAGCAGTGGACGTATTACGGCTGGTATGTTGATGAGACTACATTCCATGCAGTGTTCTAGACCCAATTTAAGCTCTGCTTGTATTAAAAAAGCCAAAACAACAAACACAAATAATATTTTTGTGTGGTGATCTAACGCGCGACACTTTTTCTCAAGGGGCTCTAAACCACTGCCCTATAACATTAGTCAGGAATAAACATGTTGTAAGCGGACACAATAGTTAAAAGGTGTATCATCAAGGAGAACCGAGCGTAACAGGAAAACGAAGCCTGAGTCATCGCATCGGGTTTTTAATCCGCACTTAATTCTGTAACAGACGCTTTCTTATTCACGGAATCTGCAAAAGGAATAAAATTCACGCATTTGTGCGTTCTTGATCTGTTTGAAATAACGCCAAATATTTCGGAAAACAGTAAACCGTGTTAACGACCAATCGGTCGGCGACCTCCCGAGGCTGTAAGATTTATTGGTTTCCAAGGCCAGGGAAATCATAATATTTTTAGCTATTTATGGTTAATAATAAATTAAATAAATTGTGCCTTAACACCGAATATCATATGATTCTTTTTTAAGTTCATTCTTTATAACCTGTTTTCAAACGAACTACATAATTAGCATTATTGTTTCTATATAGGTACTATACGAGGCACGCTAAATGTTTGTAATGTCACAACACAAGCATTTTTCTAAATTCTAGATAATATTTGTAAACACGTTGTACTTTAAAAAACTATTTTTTAATATATTGTCCATTCCGGCTAATCTCACAAATGGTTGATCAGATCGGAGCAGGATTCTCACTGATAAATAAAAAAAAAATCACGCTTGTTACCATCTCATATGTTGACTCCGATAAAAGTATGTACAGACAACAGAGGAATTACTAATATAATACTTAGATACATAAATAGCACGCTACATAATAGGACTAATACAGATATTTACCATATAAATTTGCTCTGGGTTGATCTAACTATCTGCACCATTGGGTCCGTTCATAATCCACGGGACCCACGCAAAATAAATCAATGAATCTAACCAAAATAGGGAAACTTAAAAAACCGACTTTCACGGAGACAATGTCGCAAGCACCGCCTAAATCTAATTAAATACTCGAATATATAATACAGGAAATTAAATTTCAAGCAAATGATAATTATTTTTATTTAATTTAAAGTTAACTTGTTTAGAAATGATCGATTTGTTCGATTATTATTTTATATTAACAAAAAAGTTAGAAGGAGTTCGGGGTAATTTGAGTACACGATCATTGAAGATAATTGATACATTATATAGTAATGCCAAATAATAGAGATATGTATGTATTAGTAACACTAGAATAAATCCAATTAAGCAACACAAAAAAACTGGATCGCAACAGATTAGCGTAACAATACTCAAGTTCACAATAAAAATAAACTATTGTATTAACACACGGCAGGCATTCCGTGGACTCGAGTATGTACGTAAAATTTAGAGGTTGCGTATTGCGTGCGCGCTGCAATGTGAGCCGACGCGGAAGGCTCAAGAATGCTCTACTTGTCTATGTGTTACTAAGGAGTCGCTTGAAGCAAGTTTGTATTTCAAATAAGTAGTATTTACTTGTTGTTTGACTAGCGAAAACAAACGTTTAACAATCTATGAAATTAAACTGTAGATGGGTAATCTCAGGAAGGCTATTTTGGACTACATTTTTTGATAGAAATAGTCACGTGACAGGTTGAGCTTCACCGGGTTTTACCTGGGACCTTTGTCAACAAATTCTTACAGTGCGTAAAAAATGCTTCACCTGCTTCTGGATTTATACAAGTCGCCTGCGTATTTTGCTGTATCGATCCAGGAAATCTGTTTAGTCGCTATACGATATTGACAGACAGCTTGATCGTATTTTCACAATGTTGCCATTATCTAAATTAAAATGTATATTTAACATTTCGGAGCTATCAGGTATGGCAGTTGTATTATATATTAGTACTATATTAGTGTCTGAGATATGTACATTTCGCATAATTCATAAACTTTTGAGGTTATACATAGACAAGCAATGAAATATGTCTTCTTAGTTCAATGCATAGTTCAATGCTCAGGCATTGCACTACCTATGTGTAAAAAATCAATCCAATGTCCTGTCCACTGTTGCTGCGTGAAAAGAGGATAAACTGAAACATACTTTCACGAATACGATTTTAGTAAGAATAACCACTACTGCCTTACTTTCTGAAACAATTTAATTGCTTAGCAATTTAGATTTCTCCAGTTGAATGTACTCAAATATTAAGTTGCTATAAAATATAATAAAAGTAAGTTCTAAAGTATAAAGATATAGATCGTATTCTTTCTTTATATCTTATGTAGGTACATAATACATTCATTCAACATTTCACACATTGACCTGACTCCATGATAAGTCGCTTAAAACACTTATGTGTAACACTTAGTAACCTTCCTAGGAAATTTTAATTCGAGAAAATGTATACTAGTTTTGATTGATTGGATGTCTACAGATCCTACAGGTAGCGTCAATTGTTCACCTCCAGAACTGATCATGACTGAACCAGACTCCGTGGTCGACCCTGACTCCGAAGACGAACCGGAGAGGAAAGACTCCCTCGACGTCCACGAAGAAGGTAAGAACCGAATAATTACAGAGTAATAGAAGAGTAGACATCATCAAACTATTTTGGAGACATTGGCAAGTAATCGATCAAAATTCATAAAGCATAGGATATTTTTAATTTAAATTGACGTATAATGAATATAAAATAATTGTCTAAAAGTGCTATAAACCGATGATATCGATGTAATTTTTGCGTTTCATTATGTTCTTCAATTAGCACTAAGTAAAGTTCGCAATGATTATTTTTTACTTTATAATTTTTTTTTTTGTAGAAGTAAATTAAATAAACAATGTTTTGTTTTCTCATGCACAGACGAATTATTCGAATGCTGACGACGCGAGTTACCGTCTATATAACAGAACAGGACACTATCGACTCGTAACCACACAAATAAGACCAGGTTCCCTCTTTAACTTTGTATTTATTAATGTGTGAAGTTCTCCATTTGTCACCTGTTAGAATCCATTATCTCTTACTATGTACGTGTCCTTTTGGTCTCGTGCTAGATCCTCCCTATGCTATTTTCCTGGTGTTTGTGTGAATTTTGTTACCTACAACATTCTTGAGTTATCAGCGGTCCATCAGCCTAGATAACAACATGATCGAACTGTAAGAATGATGAAGTTTGAACGATTATTTCTTACAGCCTTTACAACTTTATTTTCTAGAACATTAACATTTTTAAACTTTTCATTAGTCAACACCGTTGTCCTTTAACGCTCTGGTTGGTGTTTCTATGAAAGGCAATATCTCGATTTTATTTTTGTTATTTCATAATCGACGCAACATCTCGCACTAGCTTCTGTAATCTGACACACATTGCAGTTTACAAAACAAACGGTGCTTTCCAGTTCATGTGCAATTACACGTTTTATTCAATATTGTTTATAATGTGTTTTCACAATGTATGTAAGAGTTAATTAAAACCATATTGCACAGCCTATATCATTAGCCATTTTCGCCAGAATTACGGTCATTTTACTTTCAAATGCCGCATTAATAATAGAGGCACATGCTGCAACGATGCTCTCATTCCTAAGATGCTCATGTACAAAAATAAGCCCTTCTAAATACTTTATGTCTGCGGAAGTCAGACATTATTGTCGACAAGCGATGTGAAAAGTATGATCTTTAATTACGTGCTATTACATAAACAGTAATATGAGCCTAACAAAACCAAATAAAGATTGAACCAAAAGGAAATGTGAATTTCCTAGTTATTTTAACTGCTAGTATACTGATCCCCTTCTGATTCCAAACGGATGATTATGATGGCTTACATCACTTACATTACGTCATCACTGGCTGGCTGTCTCTCTAACGAGCATAATCACAGGGTAAGATCTATGCGACAAATATGTAATCAATCTCATGATCTAAGGTTTGTTACACAAATACCTCTATCAGTATCTCTGAATAGAAAGAAAATTGACGTATAATTTACCCTTGGATTCCTTTCGTGTGTAAGGCTGTGTGTTCTTTAGTTTAGTATATATAACTAACCTAAACTGCTAAAAAACCTCTAGGAAACAAATTAATGGCTTTCTCCATGAAACAGAGTGGCCATATATGAATGAGTATTAAATAAAACCATTTAAATCCGCGGTTGAGTCCTTATCCGATTACCTTACGAACCAACTATAAAAATCTCCTGTTCAAAAACCTATCGCGCTGTAACTTCATGCATGAATTGGCTAATCTAACCCGTTGGGCCTCAGGCGGTGGAGCAATGAGCGCTTTGGTGGCAGGCCTGCGCCGTGCCGGCTCCGCGCATTCGCTGTCAGCGCCCAAGACCTGCTCCTCCTCGCGCTCTTTGCCGCCCTCCCCAAGCCACACACCCAGGTAGACCCATTGCTAAAATCACGCTATATTTACATTTGGATTAACTGTTTAAAAACTAATGCTTAGAGTTCCGAAGAAAGATGTGTTAACAATTATGTAAAAAGCGCAGGCTTTTGTACTAGAGACACATTGTATTTTTTTGTATTTAATCATTAGATTCACGTAAGTCTGTTAGTCCTGGATTATGAAACATTTACAATAACAGCTTTTAATTAAATCTTGTGGATGGATTTAAATAAAAGCAATATACGTAGGAAATCTGATAGTTCAAGTTCGTCATAGATCATAAAACTGCTTCCCACGCTCACTGTTCATAAATTTATCACCAAGTAGATTTATATTATAACTAATGATGGACACAGAGCCAGCAACATTTTTCACTATCAGCCCTTCTAACGCAAAGGAAGCAGTCTCTGGAGCCAGTGGGAAACCCATTCGCCGGGTGCGGGGCGACGTGGCTACAGAGAGGCGACGTGAGCGCAATGCTGCAGCCGGCCCTGCGCAGCGCGCTACCTCCGGACGCCCTGCTCGCGGCCGCCCGGGAATGCGCCCCTGAACTTGCCGCTAAGCTTACTATTAAACAGTTAGATGAGATGGTAAGTTATATCTGTACTAATATAATCATCATAATTGCAGCCCTAAAACGTCCAATGTCGGACATGCTCCAATTACTGCGGGCAACAGCATCCCCATCCTGTTACATTTTAGCTACACTGTTCCAAGCGTATACACCGCCATCTGTCGGCCAACCTACACTTATTAAATAAAAGCAGTAAACTTCGTGTCAATATAAACCGCTATTAATTTGAATTGTAAACTTTTCTTAGGGTTTATCGAGGAAAGATGTAACCTAGATTTAACATCACGACTGTATTATTAGGCAAAGCACAATAATACACACCATAAATCCGTAGATGGTAGCTAATCTTTTATAGCTAACCGAGTTTCCTCTATATAAGTTGCTGTTCATAAAGGTCTTGTTTAACACAGAGAAATGTTATAAACCCAGTTCTATGTATTATAAAACTGCGTGCTATGTCATGCTTACTTGACACCATACTATAGTTGTTAATTGAAACAAGTTGTGTATGTCGTGGGTTATGTTAACACAAGTTAAACAAGTTATGTTAGTTAGTTATTTTTATAAGTCTGTTATTAAATTATATTTTTGCGTTGCACATACTTGTAGTTACTACTTAAAACTGCTATTAGAGGTATTACCTCTAATTTATATTTTTTTTACTACACGCTGACAAAATCACATAAGCTCAATAAATAGTTTTTATATGTAACAAATTAATTAACGATCTGGCTCTCTAATTGATTATAATTATTATTTGTCCATCTTTAAGAAACTCCACGTCGTAATCTCGACCTATTGTTACTTAGTTACTGCATTCAAATATAGAAAAAATAATTTATATAATATACGTATTGACTGTCACTCATCTTATATAAAATGTCATTACATCACATACATCGGGGTAGGCAAAGACTCTATGGGTCTCCACTTGCTACGATCTTTGTAAACGTCTCTCGCTTCCCTTACTCGCATTAGTCTATTCATACACGCTCGTTTCTTCTGACCTGGCTCTTCTTTAATACCTCTTCTACCTGGTTCAGATATGTTCGCCCCGGCCGTCCCTATACGCCTATACCAACCCAACCCTTCCATTCAGTTCCGCTCTTTATATTTTTGCAGTCATTCTATTTTCATCCATCCTCTACATGTCCAAACCATCTTAACATTCCTTTCTCTTTTGTTGTCACAATATTATCTTTTACACCATATAGATCTCTTATTACACTATTTTTTAATCTATCTCTCAATGTCACACCATTCATACTTCAAAGTGCTCTCATTTCAACAGAATTTATTCCACTCGCGTGCTTCTTCTGCCACACCCAACATTCACTACCTTGACAGTTTTGGAACCAACACACCTCTATAAACAGCCAGTCGTGCCCTTTTTGACACATTTTGGCAGCCCATAAAAGCATGCAAAGCTCCATTAACACTATTTCCAGCTCTCACTCTCCGTTCAATATCTTCTTAATGCTTCCCATCTCTCATAAAAACACATCCTAGATACACAAACTCTTTCACTTGTTCAACTTTCATGTCATTGATCATAATTTCAAAATGTGTCATACTTTCCTCCTGTTCAATCACCATCACTTTCGTTTTACTTACATTTACATTACATTTGAAATAACTAGGTACTTAATGTATCTATTTGCCAAAGGTAACAAAATTTGAAAAGGTAACAGACAGACACACTATCGTACTTATAATACTACTCTGGATTAGTATATCGGAAATGCACAGTCGTAAGCGGTCATTCAGTATACCTAAATGTATTAATATTGTTTTATTTTTAACTGTAAATGTGCATATTTTCTTTTTTAACGTACTCTTACTTTCAAGCTTCTTGCTGTCCGCGAAGAGCTCTCGCCAGAAAAAGAAAACTCTACCGTGGGCCCCGAGAGAATGGACCAGCGAGCATGCGCGCTGACTGCGCTGATGCTGCATTGCTGCGCGGCGGCGCAGCTTGCGCAACGCGCGGATCCGGCCCCCACTTGACCCTATTAAACCATATTAATTGTCCATGTTCTTTCAATTGCTAACTTTACCAGGGATTTGCACAAATGGGTTATTATTTCTTTACCAAGATTATTATATCAGTCATACGATGTCCCCTGCTAGAGATGGATGCATAGGACCGGTTCTATGTGGCTGAGTTTTTGCAGAACTAGCTAGGTCGACTGTTCATCATACGGATCAGATTTCGGACCTATCGAATTCGGATATTGTCCTTTTTCGTGAAGTGTACAACATAATACCACTTTAGTACGAAATAAGCCACAGATAATAATCTGAATTAATAGTGTAGCAAATGTAGATTTTTTCTGTACTGTACGCTTTAATAGACGATACCTATATTGTGTCCAATTTTAAAATAAAGTTGTATGCATTAATAATTCTATTAAAACAGTTTGATAATTTCGGTTTTTACAGGGTCGGTTAATGATGTTTCGGTGCTGCAACTGTTCATAAACTGCGGTAGGACATATACCATCCAACCATCAAGTGGGCCGCATGATTATTTGCCACCCTTGTGTTACAAAAAAAAGATGAGGATCACTGAATCCATGCCAATTCAAAAACTTAAGAAGTAAAAACTATTTCTAAATATTTTCTAAAAACTAACATCTTGTACAAGATGAATTATATATTACATAAAATAATAATAATATCACTTCCGTGTCTACGTTAATAACACGGAAATAGAAAACATTATTTCAGAAAAACTCCGTGATCCTTTATCTATCGAGTGGTGGTTTATATTCACCACAGATAACATGTATATATTGCGCTTCTAGACCAAATGTATTCCTGGCGAGACAAGGCGGACCGCTATGCTAATAAACAAAAGAAGCACGTACGTTGAACTATCTAAAACAAAACACTGCAAACAGTTAAAACAATTTGAATTCAATGCAATAATAAAATATACTTGCTTTTAACCTTTACTATTAAAATTTATGAGGCAGTTGGCATTGCAGTGCCTAATTCATAGAGCTAACTTTCTTTTATCTAAAGTCATCGCGAACAACAGTAACATTGAAATATTTATGAACCACCGAAAATGAACAGCTGGGAAAACATTTCACTGACGTGCCCCGTGGCAATATTCCCATTTATATTTTGACTAAACAAAGAAAAATCGCACATACAATCTTAAACAGTAGTAACATTATTTATGCGCGTAGCAATTTGAAGCGTGTGGCACAGACAGGAAGGGTCATTTTGTAAGGAGTTGTCCATAGAAACAAACCATGTGTTAGTTGTACTGCGCCGAAAGTCCGTTTGTATTTTTGGCTTCAGTCCAGGTTTTCCTGAAATAGCACAAAGGATCGACCTCAAACTCCGTTGAAAAAACTTCTGCAAAATGTCAGCGCTCGCAGTCGCAGCGGAAAATTTGGTGCGTCACTGCCGTGTGTACACGCACGCAACGCACGCGCATGTCAACAACGCATGGCAAACACTTTAAACACGGCTAATCCACGCTTTCCAGAATACAACACCTTAATAGCTCGTTACACTATAATAATGTAATATTTAACGTTATATATAATATCAATAGAGAGTATATTTTAAGCCCATTATCATAACTATAATAGGACTATATAAATTGTTTGGAACCGCTGGTGTAACCTCATTGTGAAAGAAAGTGTTGTTGTAAAAAAACAGATTGTGATAAACCCCGTTATACATATTTATAATACTTACTGATCAATCAACTAAACATTGTGCACGTACTAAAAATCTTAATAATAATCTATCTTAAAAAAATATTAATATTATCATGGTAGTATTATAATTTTCAAATAGGTACCTAACGCCTGCTGAAACAATAAAAAATATTTTAGGCACATCTTCTATCACACAATTATTATTGACCTATTTTGTTGAACAGATTTAAAATTGGCGAAGACATTCAACTCTCAACACTGTTTTGTTTAATCTCCAGTCGTAAACACACTAAGTCTTTGAAAGTAGAACAAAATCAGTAGTATCAAGGTTGTACAAAATAGTTCCTTGTACATTTCAATCATCGCTTTCGACATGCAAAGAAAATTTATGTTCTATGTAAATTAGATGTACAGGGTTAAATTTTCCGAGCACTCGAATGAAGCAATGAGCTTCTTAATAAATAACGCAGATGTTCTTAAATATAGGCCGAATGTGTTAATACTGTAGATAGCTGAGAGAAAATTAGATAGGTACCTATTATATAAAGTCTCACACGTTGTTGTAAAATTAAGTCATATTAAAAAAAACGGAAAGTGTTATTTAGCTAATTTAATTTATCTATATATTTCTATATAGTTAGACAATCTAACTATATGGAAAGCGAAAGTTCATCACTCATAATGCCATTCCCAGATAGCGCATACCGGCCGCACTAGTGCAAGCGCATCTACCCTCTTTGAGTCAATGACGGACCCTTAACCCGAGGAGCGTCTAGCCTTAGTGGCGCCCTTGAGTGATCCCCGTCGGCCTCGGACCGATACCGGAACCCCCGCGAGAGCGGACGCGATCAGAAAAGTGACAGTTGTTGACATGAATATTTAAAAGCAATATTAATATAAAAATTACAAATTTGACCGTGAGGTACTGGCCACCCTTGAGGTATCGGTTAACCCTAAGGTACCGGCAGAGCAGAATTGTACCTCCCTATGTACCAGGTGTCGTAAGAGGCGACTGAGTATACTGTACGTAGCAACTGATAGATAGCGGTATATCCATCCGAAATAAAGCAGCTTACATGCTACAAGGTGAGGTTGGGCAGCAGCATCCTCGAAGAGAAGTTGCGATCTGTGATTGTCACCACGCAGCGCGGCAATTATGGGCAAAAATGCCCCTATCTTGGGGATGCCTATGTCCAACAATGGACTTTTTTTTTTGGTTGATATCATGATATGATAATGATCTGTTATCTATAGGTAGCTTTGTTATATATAGGACACAAAAATTTCAATATCTATAAAACTACAGGTCTTCCGATCATTATTATTACGATTTCGTTATGTATGGGTATCGTAGACTATGTTAATTACGTTAATTACACCTAGGCCCAACGGTTACAGATAAGATATCCCTTAGGTAAATTAAAATAATCATACTTATCTAATGTCTTCGACGGAGTTCCACTTATTTCATCTATTTTCCGCGCAATTGGTATACAGACGTCAACAAGAACATTTAATAAACCCGCAGCTATATTTTTCTTTTCTATTTCATGATCAAAATATTTACAATCGCGGGCTTTTGCGTAGTTTAACAAACTTCCTTATTTCCAAACGGAATGAGCGGATAAGTTTAATCGGGGCACGGGACATAGGAATATAGTTTTTGGCTACGATTCAAGGTTGTCACCGTTGAAATCGGCTACTCTCTTTGGCTAACATTTCGAGACAGTGCGTTCAATGGACGACATAAGGACGTCAAACCTGTGATTGACGCAATTATGTGTTTCAACTGTCCTGTACAATACAATCAATAATCATTACCTGCGTTATGAAATATATGACTTACGCAGTACGAATTACAGTAATAGATTTCATAAAAGTAATATACCTATATGATGAAAATAATCTACCATCAGATACCGGCTTCCTTCCTTATTTTATTAAGTGAACTTACAAATAAACATTCCATCTGTCTTTTGCAGTGCGAGTTGACAGTAATAATACAGATAACAGTGCTAACTTAAAAACAATCCTGACCATAATGTTTTATTACGAACTTTCCAACTATGGTATCGTAAGGAATTTATAGAAGGATATTTCCGCGATAGTGTATAATAATGTTAGTGACCAAAACTAAGGAAGCTACAAGCTGTTTTATGGTTTATAATATGAGATTATAAGAATACGGTTTTATGCAGGACTGACGCTGATGATGGGTGTGAAGATTAATACGGATAAATTAACAAGGAAAATTCAATATCTACTATTTAAGGGGATATACGATAAAGCCTGGTCTCGTAATTCCCCGCTATATTTCTTCTCAACGTCAACTTAGATATGTTACGGATATCAACAACAAAGGAATCCCAAATACAATTCTTACAAACAAAGCAATAATAAATTTCCTTGAATTACATTTCGTTCTGTAATTCGGGTGAATGTTTGGTTTTTAGAACATTCACTTAATTACGAGAATAAATTTAACGTATTTTCGTTAAGGAGTGGTTAATTAAATATCAGATTTAAAAAACACATCTTAAACATTAATAAGTATATTTAATCCTCTGACTTCTACATGGGAAAATCTTTCATAATTTCTTTGCATAACTTCTCACCTCTCAACTCAGAGCGGCTATTTTGGTAAAGCGATACTAGCAAAAGATCTAATAGCAATAATATTTTTCGTTTGGTTTCATATCGTTTTTCAAATGGATGACCTAAGTGTATCGAAATTTCCGGTTCTATTGAAACGAGTGTCGTCGTCATCCTAGTTTTCAATTAATTTAATCTAGTTCAACATTTTGTAAATTACGTATTTATTTACTTTAGTTATTTACGGCCACAGTATCTAATCAAACTTTCTCGATTGATCACAGACCATAACTCCGCCAAAACAAATTAAGGTCATAATATAATACTTAGGTATATTACGACACATTTATGAACGAACGTCATGTAGGTTCATTTGGTATTTAAACTGAGGAGTCCATAGAATGATTTCTTAGTCGAGTAATGGTATGGTATGTAATAAATATCCATATGAAGCTGGAGAGAATTATTAGTTCCCTAAAATGCAGTCTGCTTTACCCCCAAAAAACTATAATTAGAAATCAGTAGATCTTCAGTTGTCAACTCTCGCTCAGTGCCAACATTGAACTGGCTTACATAACTCCGTATCACCACCGCTAAACCAGCCATACAAATGGAAAGTTGACATGATTTATGCTCGTTTGGAACTAAAACATTTTTAAATTGCGGCAATCAAGTAAGCGCATCAAATGCGCCCGCAATAAATTGCTGTATACATACGAGCTCACTGTGACGGCACTTTGTGAATTAGGTTGGAAAATCGCGATCGGCCTTTCACATCGAGTGCATCGACAAATGCTCATTCAAACGATTACGATGAAAACAAAAACTTTGATAAGATCACAATGATATCGAGAACGTGACAATGCGGCCGAATGAAATCGAAAGGGTTTGTTTATTGAAGCGGAATTCCCTTTGTGCCAGGATCCATGGTGGCGAATGCCAGCCGTGTGGCCGACAACATACCCTCATATATTATTTTCCGCGTTTCCGCCAAAACCACTTGCGTCTGCGCATTTGCGCAGCAGACTGCGCGAGCGAGAAGGCGATTTGTTATTGTTTCTATCTCTTTCTCGCACCACGCTTCTTTGTTTTGGCATCGATATAAAAGCTGGTTGCGAATGCGGCGCACGAATTTACCAGAGTGCCGCCGCGGACCTAGGCGCAACGCGTTTCGGTTCGGTGGTAGATGAGCTATAGCATACGCGATTCTTTCATCAGGTGAAAGACGTTGATCGTCGTTCAGCGACCCGTGAGTCGTGCGGAAGTTTGTGCAGTGACTTTTCGTGTTTAGTGCAGTGATGAGACCCCCATCGGACTACGAGGGCAGCGCGCGGGTGCCCACTGAGGCCGAGGAGGTTGACCGCAGAGCGCCAGCGATGATGATATGCGCCCGGCTGGCAGGCCACGCCGTGATCAGAGTGGTTGGCCGCTGCGAGGATGCCCAAGAAAACAATCAACTCGGTCAGTAGATCACACAGTCCACCATACAAGATGATTCTTTGATAAACATTGCATATCTTTATTTACATTGGCTGAAGCGATATATCAGACAAAAGAAATTTGTAGATACTTATGATTGCATATAAACTTAAATAAATTAGGAACCTCGGGCATCGAACTCATGACTCAACAGTCTCGAATCCTTACGCCTACGGTCGCACACACCGATCAAATTAATGAATCGTAATAATGTTCAGCCCATGATTAGCAAACGTAACACGACGTATAGAAGTACGCAAATATGTACATACATATTGTAACTATAAAAAAACTGCTCTAAAAAAAAAGAAACAAAATCATTGAAATAATGGAGCGGGCGGTGGTCAGTTCCGCCATTCTATTGAATAATCATGACCATCAATGACAACATCCCGTCATTACTATGTAACAAAAAGTTTACTGGCAATAATATAGGTACCATTATTTTTTCTTGTGCAACAAAATGTCGGCCTTTTTTTATTTACAAACAGCACATTATCTTATCTTAGAAATTGCGTCGCGTACATAGATATTAATCATTAGGCACGAATCAACTCCGCAAATGAATAGTAATTCTACCATTGATAAATTTCTTGTTGCCGAATATAATGACGGGTAAATTATTAGTAGGTAGGTACTCTAGATTTAAAATCTTTTAATACAACTGACATAAAAATAAAAAAACAAACATCGAATGATTCACTGAACCTGTGAGTCGAACGTTCAGCCAATGGCTTTAGTTTGTTGAGTAAAAAATCGAAAGTTGTTCGAAATAATGAATAATAATACACAATTTTTTCTGTTTTCTGTCGTTAACATCTTATATTACTGTTTGAGAAATGAGGAAGACCTATTATTGTCTGAACTTGAATGAAATCCTGTTGGTTTCCTTAACAAATTAATAATAATCAATATTCAAATGCGTATAAATTGAAGCTAACTTGTCTCACAAAGAAATAATGTTTAAGCGAATTAAATTTCCGGTCATAAAATAATATATTATTTATCATTTGTATTTAAACAAAGAAGAACCTTTAAATATTGTGTCTGTTAAGTGGAAATCAATTTAAAAAATATATATATGTACATACTTGTATTTTATTTATCTTGATATTGAGCTGCATCTCTATCATGTGTAATATTGGATAATTTAATAAATGGATAAACGAGATTTGTTTCAATAGAACCTTTCAACTGACTACACGAACACAAAATCTGCTTTGTATAAATAATACGCGTGTATCAATGACAACCAGATTACTTTGTGGCTAGTTCATTGATCCGTTTCATAGCTCTCTTCATAAATTCCATCAAAATTTTAAGAACTGTTATTATTTTTAACCTTTTTAAGAATTTTATTATTTTACCTCTCAATGGGTGAAAAATATACTTTACTATCATTTAAATGTTAAGGTCAGTTAAGAATTAAGATGAAAATTAGCAAAGCTTGAACCGGGAAATCCTATCTACAAGGTCGGAATGATACCTACATAAAAAAAACTCGGACAGATCTGTCCATTAATGATTAACATTAGTTAATAAAATAAATGAATTGTTAAATGACTCCGAAAATTAGAACGTCCTTGACTTACTGACCGATTGTATTGATTTTGATAAGAACTAGACATTGAACATTACGGACTGACGAACCAGAAAGCTTTGATATTATTTGATTTGATTTATTGAATAATAACTGTAGATGTAGGTGTTTTGTTGATACCATATACGAGTAACTAGTCTCTGCGACTTCATCCTTGTATTGTCTGATTTATTGGTTCTATTTTTTTCTGTATGTTTTATTTGTATTGATTTCTATTTACTTCTAAGTCGTTTACATTCCCTTGTGTTTTAAGTAAAAAAAACTCTTTGTTTGGCCTATTTGACCATTATTATTGTTAAAAGAGTAATTTGGTTTTAGATAATTGCCCGCATTTATAAAAGATACTTACTCAATTCAAACTTAAGTAACATTGACCACTATTGATACCCTTTTAATTATTTGATGATGACAAAGACAACACGGCACTCGATTATAAAAACGATTATTAATATAGAGGCAGTTAGAAGGGGATGGGCGTTTCATGGCAAATATGTATTTATTGTACCTATTTAAATTTTGCTCAAACATTTAAATTATTTTATGTGACTTTTGTCAGTAAAAGGCAATACTGTAGCATCCTTGCCAGTATTAGTGACCTTCCATACGTCACGCTTCGGCAATGATACTCGTATCGCTGTACCGCTAATTCCAATGCCTGTATAAATTAAATTCATTCCAAATAGGCAGTATTAATTGTCTTAAGTAGTAATTATAATTTTTATATTATTTCCTTTACTAAAAGTTCCAGTTCGTGACGTCAGTCGTGGGTAATGTCTTTATTGTCTTTTTATTACGTAGTAAACAGCACGAGGTACTTCTATGTTAAACCTTGAAATATCTTGTGGAATAAACAATCTGACTCTGACTTAAAGAATACTGTGCAAACGTTACATTAGGTAACGTTTGCATAGTATTCTTTAAGTCGATATTTACGGTAAGTAACTGATCAACCTACCCAAATCTATCCAATTTTTATTCAATTTTAGACTCAATGGCTCATTTTTATAAATTAATATTGATTGCAAAGTTTTGTACTATTGATACATACACAGTATCCAATATTTTAAGTGCTTCATTCACAAACATATAGATTTGATTGGTAAATAACATAACTATATAGTTCTCAATAAAATTTTATTATACCGTTTTCTTTTCATGACAAAAATCTAGTCAAGCTCTAGCCGATTACCGCTCATATTAAAGTCATTAGGATAAGAAAACATCACAAAATTTCTTAAAGCAATAATTATCTGTTAAACAATAAATCATTTATAAGCATTAAGTATTTAACAAATATTATCATTTATTAGTCATTTGAATACACGAGCCTTTCTGAGAGCCCTTCGGAGTAATCGGCTTGAGCTGTGCGTTGTGTCATAACGTGTTTATTATAAGCAAAACTGTTAGTTTTGTAACTCTTGGAAAATAACGCTTAAATTTTACAACTTTACGTGCAATTTCTTAATTTTATTACGGTAACACTCGAGAGCTCCGCTTTTGAGTTCACGGCTATTTATCGAAATATGAATAGTTTAAATACATCACCACACGTTACAGATTTCAACAGATGGATTACGTGGAATATGGATGCGGAGATTTCTTAATTTTACGGTACATTGCGAGTTTTGAGTATTGCAATGTTTCTGAATGAATATAATGATGTAGAATGTACTTAATATACGTATTAATTAGTTATAGGAATGATAATGAGAATAAGAGTGTTCATATAATAAGTACTACATATTGCAAGCAGTAACGACAATGCGTTTTCATTACTCTTTTATTAGTGACTTAAAGAAATTGAAATAAATTGCTCTGCCTAGGACTTAGGTTGATTACTTAGCATGTTTTTTTTTAATTTCAGTTATAGTATAAAGCATGTTCAACTGCGTAATTATAAAAAAATGGAAATCTCTGTTATTGTGTTGTGATATTTTGACAGATTTAAATAGGATTTATTATAGATCGTGACTATCTCGTTTACTTCTTTTTTATGAATGATAATAAAATGAGGTCTTAACTGAACAGTCATACGTAGGCATTGTAAAAAAACAATAACCCTTCGCCAACCGACTTAGCGATTTCCGCATATTCCAAATGAAAACGTTGTGTCACACCTCTAATATTCCCATCATAGTAATCGCACTAACTATCGCTTAACAACTTCCTCGTTACGGAAGTTTATGCCACAGTTACATCCTATCTCGTTATTTCTTGAGGACATCACCGAAGAACCGCAAGATTGCTGCGCCCATGATTTGCCGAACGCAGTAATATCAACCTTAATCACTTGAAATAAAACTTCGTTGACGTATAGCTGATGGATAATTAGGCGAAATATACCTCTTTTGCGCAACGGTCTAACTTACGAGCGCCTTGCATTCGCCTTTCCTTTCGTAAACGAAGATATCGCGTAAAGTTGTGAAACCACCGAGGTCGGGCTAACCTGGAGTATTATTGGCCTTTGTTACGGAGATTAATTTTGTGCATAATTAATTAGTCAGGTCACTTAACTTGTACTAGTTGCGAAGTTCGGCGATGGTATCTTATCAAGTTCAGAAAGAAGCTAATTAAAAAGTAGGTGAATTAAATTTCAAGTTGCATTAATTACTGTAGCCTAGATACGAAGGAAACAACAAACTTTACTACAAAAACAAGCAAAGAATAAAGTACCTGAGTTACTATTAATCAACAGCGGCCCAACCATAGTTTCCGAATGCACACAATATTTAAAGCTCAATACAGTACTAGTGTGTATTTAATTAATATGGTTTTGCGAATAAGGCGTCGCGAGTCACATTCTAAACCACCAAAAACGGAAGAACTAAATATAATATTCGTTTCTCTTTATGTAAAAGATATCGATTTATCGTAAATATTCTTAGAGTAAGATTTTTACTGTATACCTGTACCCCGTACAAAGCCAAAGATTATACAAATGAGAACAAAAAAATCAATTCCCTATTCCTTATCGAGACGCGGAAGGTAAGTTACGAGTACAATGAATGCTCACACATGCGGAAGACAGTGTGTATCTATTGCGTGCGCGAGCGATAGATTTAGAACATCTCAAACGCGTGCGTATTAATTCACCGGCAAATAGAACACAAGTTGGCCTTAACAGACCATTTTATTCCATACAGAGTGAAACTGAGAGAGGTTACTGTTCGATTCGTTTCCTTGTGTAGTTACATGGTGATTCATTCGGTACGGCTACACAGCATTATTGATATTTGAATGAGTAAAGAAAATATATTTAAAAAAAAACTATTTATAATAGCGCCATGACCTGTCTTAGTAAATCTGTACCTATATACTTATATAAATAATATATAAATTTAATGGCTGAATATCATTAATTTCATTTACCTGTCTAGTCATATTTTATTTAACTATATATACCTAATACTATATATAATTGTCACTAACAATTCCATTCCGAATTCCGGCTCTGTCAAGTCAAGATCAGAACGTCAATTTGTTTGGATAATAGGAAAACAAGAAAATATATACGGTTATTAATATTTTGTTAACAGAGATTATACAATTTAAAACAAGCATGCGTCGATATATTTAGTTAGAACCTACGCTTCTGTTTTGAAAGTTGTGTGTTCAGTCGAAGAGAACACATATACAACTATATGAACAACATTCAGAACCTATTCGCGGTCTCATTATATTTATAAATAACTCCCTGAGCTCACATTTTGTAACGCAGTTAGATATTTAGACACGTCCGTGTTGCGTTAGTGAATTTTTTGTGTGAAAACTATCATGGCTCTTGCTGTCACACGTGTCGTTCTGAGGTGCGAAGACGCTCAAGAAAGTCAAGCGTTAGGTAGGCCTCCGGTACACACACTTACCTATAGTGATTATTAATTAAAACTGCGTATTTAAGTAAATCATCGTCTGACGTAACTGTATTAGCTATCCACCGGTTAATATTTCTGGTCTAATAACTATTATTTTGGCATGTATTTGATGTAATTACTCAATCTAGTATTTGTGCTCCAGATCTGTAATTAATTGATAACTTGTTATGCCAAATCTTTTAACTGAATACTTTGGGAAAAGTTGTGGCACAAGATTGCTTATTTCCAGTAAACAACAGCTAATCACTGACTTATACCTTACTGTAGAAGCCAAAGTTACAGTAAATCCTAGAATTTACTGGTGTAGCCTAAGACTTACTAACACATGTTGGTAAATATTAGAAATAATAAAAACAATATGGAAAGAAATAGCCACATAAGTGACACCACAATGACTTCTGCCGGGTAGGGCAGACGTTATTAGAAGGCAGTGTTATTTAGAACCGCATAAGTGCGGTGGAGTGTTCCGACCCTGAAGAGCTGATGGCATGGAGCAAGTAGTGATGGTGACTGAATGCTGTCTGTGGTCATTGGTAGCATGGGACAAGAGCCCCACAGCACCGGTGCAGTGGCAAAAATCTAAACTAATTCTGAAAAAACGGCATAGTTGGTAGTGATCCTATCTTAGCAAATATTTATATGATGATATTTGTATTTGTTCTGTGTCTGGATGTTATAAATATGTATCTAAGTATCATATTTGTAATTCCTTTATTGTCTGATATCCATAAAACTAGTGGTTTACTTATTTCGGAGGCAGGTCAACATATGAGGTGTCTTAAAAAATATGTATTTATTTAAGGATTAAATCAATGTTGTTTTTTTTTGTTTCAGACCTATCAGAATGCCAGTTGATGCAAGTACCTGATGCTGTTTACCACCTGATGCGACATACAGAGCTCAAGAGCTGTGATCTCAGTGGAAATGTCATTACCAAGATACCTCCAAAGTTTGCTGTCAAATTTAGTTTAATTACTGGTAATTATTTCTTATACTCTTAGCGAAAGCTTAAGACATACTTCATTTATATTCTAGTATTTAATTCTGGTTACACCTACATATCATCAAGTTCTATTTGTCATATATATAAAAGTATTTGTATATTTACATTAAAGAAATACTTATTATTATGAATACTATTAAATAAGTTCTACATATATCCCCTAAAATAATTCTTCTTTCTTCATTTTAGATCTAAACCTGTCAAACAACCAAATGGCCAGACTTCCAGATGAGCTGTGCACACTGGCATGCCTGCAACGACTAGACATCTCTCACAACACATTTGTGGCGCTACCACATATTGCTTGCCAGTGTCCTAGCTTGCACACTCTCCTTGCACATCACAATCAGATCATTGGTACTTGAATTATTGTTTAATTATGTATTAAAGGTAATTTGGCTTGACTTTAGGTTCATGTTTGGTATTTATTGTATTATTGAATGACTTCTATTACATGGTCTATATTGGAATTACCAAGAACTTGGGTCATAAGGTCCTAATATTAAGTTTATATATTAGTGTTTTTAATGTTTAGTATAAACATATAATAAAATTTAATGTCACAGAATCTAAAACAAGACTAGACTTTATATAACTAGACTCAAGCCTATGTGATAATAATCTGATTCTAAGATAATCACTTTATAATATACAACATTAAAATCTAGCTCAAGCCTTTGCAATACAGTTTTGAGTCACATATTACATGTTTTTTATATAATCTTACAGAAGTGGATGTGGATCGGTTAGCAAGATCGCGAGCCCTCGAATATGTGGATCTCTCTGACAACCCAATCCCTCCCAGAATGCATGAAGAATTGAAGCAGCTCTCTCGACCCTCAGTCTCTGTCTCAGAAAGAGAAAAAGAAGATTGGGAAGAAGATCTCATGTTATAAAAAATTAAATGCTCCTCTGACCTTGCATTCAGGACCAGACTTCGAAATATTAGAACATTTATTGTTTCTATAGATTATGGTGCTTATTATACTCAAAATGGTCCTAACTTAGCTGTGATCTGTCTCTGTAAAAGATGACAATAATATATAGTGTAAAAATGTATAGTGATTGTGATCTAAATCTGTTACATGAACAATCATTTATTAGAGTAATTCAAAACTTTGATATTGTTTAAAGCTATTTTACTTAATTAGGCATAATATCATAGGCGACAATCAATATTGGTTATAGTTTAAGCTTTTAAAGTTGACAAGGTTAGCTGTAATTATTGGCATATAGCAATATACTAAAGAAGCTGAAAAAAATACTTCACTAAGTTCAATCAAAGAGGTATATTATTTTTGATATTTTAAATTGATATTGTATGGGTGTGATGACAATCAGACAACGTAACATTGAATACTAGTCCATAATTATGACGTACAGTTAATTTTATATTAAACATGACAAAAAATATACAAAAAAAGATTTTGTTAGGCAGTTTACTTTTAAGTCTTATTTGCGTTTTTAAATGGTTATTAACACTAATTATTCTTGTTTATTCTTCAGTAAATTTAGCTAAAATGTGATGATACCCAATGAAGTGTTTTACAAATATTTATTAAGTGGCAAATATTTTTTTATTAATTTTAAGATTTTCCCAAAGACGCAAATGTGACTGAAATTGAGCAGTTCATATACTGAATTATTGTACATTGTATAATACAGTAGTCTATGTTTGACAGAACACTGCAAATATATATAAGTAATAATAAGTATTTGTGCTGTGTTTATACATAAACTATTTGGATTAAAACCTAATAAATATTTCAAGCACATGTTTATCTTTTTATTTTCATACTTATGCTAATAAACCTCAGTGTCTAAAGCTTGCCTATTTGTTAATTAATCTATGTTAAGCAAGTAACCAAAAGCCATTACAAACATAAAACATATGGCATAGATATTTTAATATGAAAAATATATAAGAATTAGGGAATTAACTCTTGTCTGTTAAGCTTTTATGGCTTAACCAGTGAAATGGTTTTGTAGGAATTTGCATATGAATAGCTCGAAGCAGATGGAAGAATATACTACTTTTGGTTCTGGGTAAGATCCCATGAGACTGTATAAAGTCCACATAGATGAAAAATTATTATCTATCTATAAATTTGCGTGTATGAGTACGAGTTTTTAACTTGCATACATTACAAAATGCCAAATTATTGAGGTAAGTAAACATTCTTTTTTAAATGTATAGATAGTATAGTATTTTTATACTTCACATGATAAAAAAAAAGAAATTAGAAAAATAATTGTAGACAGTGACATTAGAGTTCACATGTTTGTGATTGATGTAATAATCAACTAAATTTTATTAATAAATATCTAAAACATGGCACATGGCGTAGAAGATGACCCAAACTTAAAAGGCATCAGTCGTTATTTTAACAGTACAACAAATAGAGGCCGCGCAAATGTCAGTAGCACTTTTATTATTGAATTATTAGTCATACAGAAATGCAATCGTTCTTAACGTGTATACATATGCGCGTTCTTAGTAAAACGTTAAATGGGTAGTTAAAATTTATTTGCGTAAGTGAGTTATTATTTGTAAATATTAGATTATATTCTCAACCCCTATTAACATATTTTTACAGACTTCGAAGGTAACGTGTGCCTTCTGTGCTGTATGCTATGTCTACTACAAATTATTCAGACAGAAAAAACCCGCAAAGTAATAATACAAGGACCCGTTTAAAATGGGTAAGTTATTTTTATACTATCAAAAATAATGTAAATATAGAAAATGTAATGTCTGTTTAAGACCTAGATCCATTCTATAGACCGACGACTGATAAAGATAATGTAATAATAATCGCAAGAACATAAAAGTTACTTCATTGAGAATATCCTTTTTTAATTAATGTATCAGTAAATTTTAATTATCTAGGAGCTATTATTTTGTGCAATGGAGTAAATGTGTAAGATTATTATACTCTACATATACACACATGTATCACGCCTATGTCCCATCGGGGTAGGCAATGACTATGGATCTCCATTTGTTACGATCTTGGCATACCTCTCTTGCTTCCCTTACTCGCATTAGTTCTTTCATACACGCTCGTTCATTCTTGGTACTTCTAACCTGGCGCTTCTTAAATAAATAATATAATAAATAATACAGAGGGTATTATTTATTATATTATATATGCTATTCGCTACTTTAATCATAAAGAGGTTTTGGCTATACCTTATACTATACCTTGCATGGCGAAGTTAAAAATACCTCTCTTATTAAATTCAAACTTACCGCGTATTTTGCGAGGCCAAACAAAAACAAATTTGCGCTTATAAATCTTGAACTTAATTTTATTTTTCCTTATTTGATTTATGTACCCATATTAGATATTCTAATAAATTAATATTTATTAACTACTCTATTTTTGCGTTTGGTTTCATATATTATATTTTTATGTTAAGGTTTACGAAAGTGATTTGAATTATATCTATATTAATTGTAAAAGGATTAAAAATTACTTTTAATGTATTGAAACCTATTTATAATTATTTTAATTAAAATATCTTGACATTGGCGTTTTCATCTAATTACAACGTACACCAACGAAACGTTGACTTTGCGATTTGACAGTTTAGAAGGTACAGTGTCGTAGAATTACATAAGGCTAAAATATTAATTATCAGGTAATTTTCCTATTGTTCCGTGATTTTTACTCCCAACATTAACTCACAGTTGTAGTTTTCGTTGGACTACCTACTTGAAATTTCCAAAACAACTCGACGCTGTTAAATAAAATTTTACGTTCTATTTTCTAGAATGGCCGGAGGAGGTTCTGCCGATCATCCAGAGCTCAAGGGGCTTTCCAAATACTTCAACAGCAAAACTGATTTCGGCAGAGCAAACGTGAGTTCCTGTTTTAACTTTTATACGAGTTTTATTGAGAAATGTACTTAAGTACAAACTAGTTCTAAATAGTAACCTCTAATAAGTTATCTTATAATCAATTCCTATAGAGTTAGATAATAGTCCTAAGACATCTTTCTAAAGTAACACATATAAACATCTTTGGAAGTTGAATCTACAATAAACATGATGGTATCTTTATCACTGAAAAAACATAATTTTGCTAGTCTGCGCTAGTATGAGCCAAAAGGTTACTGTACTATATTTTGCGAACTAAAAATTTCCAGAGGGATGGTATATTAGATAAAATTTAATTTTTAATCCTACCTAATTTATTTTCATATAATTTAACTTGCAAGATACCCTTTTTTTGTTTATGTTAGTTTACAAAACATTTGTAATGAACTTATTATAAATTAATTTTATTTTCAGACGGCCAAAGCAACATATGCATTCTTTGGTGCCCTTATATTGTACTACACACTGAAGCCTAAATCCAAGAAATGAAGAGCATGCAACAGCAATTTCTTTTTATTTTAGCCTCATATTTATTTTAAATAAGGGCAATGTAATTGTTTAGTAAATATATAAATCATGTAAAATTTCATGTTCATTGTTTTATTGATGTATCTTATATAATTAATAAAATAATATAGATAAAACTACATTGAAATTTTGTCTAAGCCTTCTAAGTTGCAGCTATATCAAGCTAATGTATCTATGTAAAAAAAAGATTCTTCAAAACATTCCTATTTTATTGCACCAGTTTAGACTTGCCTGAAATTATTTGTACCGATTAGCTGAACATTTACTTATAAAGTACTGTTATTGTTGTACACATACTTACAAAATTTGAAACCACAGATTTCATGTATCATAAATTCTCACGTATCTTTCCATAAGATACAATAATGACCAAGTAATGGGCAAGAAAGGCATGGGCATTAAGATTCCAAAACTAATCATGGAAACTTCTGCTGCATCCAAAGTACCTAAAGTGGATAGTAGTTGTAAGTAATGTAAATAGAGGTAGGGCACACTTACTGCCTGCAATCCTATAGCCTGGCTGCAGGCAGTCTTCTGTCACAATGCGCATGCACTGTTTGCCCACGAAGCGTGTTACCTGCGCTTTGGTTATGAAAGTACAAATCGTCTCAATATCCCATAACGCCGGTCTGAATCATCACAGTTCTGACAAGCGCCCAGAAAAAATTGCTATACAAACAATAACAGGCGTTTCTTTTATCTTTTTTTACATTACACGACTTTTATTTAGCAATTTATTTTATTAAATTTTTTATTAAGCATTTACTAATATTAGAAATTATGAACTGATCAAAAAATGTCTAATTTGGACTATGTTAGGGTTAATAAAAACTGCGACACTTTTGGCCTTCGTTTCTTTGCTATTGGTGTGGCATATTATAATAGCGAGTCTGTTAGTGCGTAACGCTCTTACGGCCTAATATAATGGTTAATATATTGTGATGAAATTTGGCATGTGAATAGTTTGACGCGCAAGGAAGGGACAAAGGATAGGTTAACATTTGATGCCAGGAATGTTCCCATTAAACTTGATATAACTAACAGAAAAATTATCGACATGACACGAAATGTTACTATACATGGATTTAAATAAAACTAGTAATCGTTTTCAAATAAATACTTATATTTACAATACTTCTATATATGCAGAGAACATAAAATGCTGAAGTGAATATAGTAGATTATGATGACCAACTATCCTTCAGATCTTCGACATTAGTCTTTAGTAAATGGAATTCATTCAAGCTGTTCTTTGGTAAGATAACAGTAGTCTTCATGAAACTGACTCTTGCAATTTGGAAGTAGAAGAAATACAGGTGTAGTGCAAGCTATTACAAGCCTATCACTGTATCAATTTTATTCCTTAGTCGACCAGTTTCGAGATGGTTAACCATCTAAATACTGGTCAACAAGATTAAAATTTATATGATGTCTTTTGCATAAAATAGTAAAAAAATCGTAACCCGTATTCAAATAACGAACCTTTTTTGTGCAGGCTTCAAGGTGGAAGTGGCATCATAGCCTGCAACTATGTTGCATGTCTATTGGTGTATGTCCTATTTGCAAATTTAAAGTTTCTTTTCTCGAAATTTAAAGAGCCGACAGTGAATAAAATAGATAAGTGATATTACTAACGAATCAATAAATATTGCACGATTACTTGCCACAGTAGAATAACTGACAATGTATTGGCTATAATGAAGAATTTAATCAATATTCACTGATTTAAGATGTTGCAATTTTTTTATCAATCATTTTTTGAAGTTCTATTTAGAAAGTTATATTTAGTTTACCTTAATCAGGTACTACTTTCTAAATAGAAGATATAACTGATTTCTTATATTTACTGAATAATAATTTAACTGATATATAAACGGATAACTGTTATTAAATACTATTAAACACGATACACTGACATGAGTAATGAGCTCGGACGTAAAAACTTGCACTGACATCTAAATTGTTCTGCGGCACCATTTTATATAGTTTATGGTAAAATATATATAATTTTTGTGCATTATAACTATTATACCAGTACAAAATTTTATTCTAACCGTGTAGCACTAGCACCAAAGGACAACAAAGCAAGAGAAATATGACTGCATAAATTAACCTATTTTATATAATCTAAACACTTTAAACAATATAAATGATAATAGTGACTTGAAATATTCTACATAATTATAAGCTTGTATATAATATAATTGCATACAATTGAAGCCGCATACTCACTAGCGAGAAAAGCGCTATACTATTAGCCAATAGCCGCCATATTTCACTTATTTTAGGTTATTTTAAGATTATTATATAAGTGACGGAACGGTAGGCGTCAATCTCGCTGTATCGTGCATACAAAAACTTGTTTCTGTATCTATACGCTTATAGCAGTTCGCGTATGAGTATCCGGCTTTGCACATCAAGTGCTGATTTACCCTTAAGTGTGTATAAATATGGATACGCATATTTATTACCACTACGATAAGTTTCGATATAAAATTATATCGCTGAGTTGTAGTAATCTTTCCTTTTATTTGGTTTAAAAAAAATAGAAACTTGTGGTAGAGGTAATAATGCCTACATTTATAACACGTGACTAGTTTCAGTGTTTGTTCGGTATAATGCACCTTTCATTAGAAATCCTACCTACTTACAGCCCATCTTTGAGTTTCATTAACATCACAGTCACAAACTCATCTGATAACAAATGCCTAATTGATGAACACGAATATCCAATCAATAATGTTCACTAAAATGATGGTAATTGCTTTATATCTAGACTAGGCTCTATTATAATGACAAGTATGGAATTTGTGATATCAGATGATTTTATCTATAGAGATAACCATGGATCAAATTTCATCTAATATGTGTGGCAAGTTATTTTCGAATTAAGCCTTCCTAAATATAGGATTTGAATAGCTTTATAAAGAATTAAGTGATAGATTTTGCAACGACTCAACACACATCGATGATCTCATATTCTCTTCATGTTTCCGTCTAAACTTCTATACATTTGAAACCGGCCACATTATATCGACATTAAGAACCAAAATTAGAACTTTGTTAATAGACTGTAATTTATTATCCGATTTATATAACATAAAAATAATGAGATTTTTGTATTCTAATATAAAGGACAATTGCAGTGATTTGACTATTAAGCTGATTCAATAGAGTTTATAAATGATTTAGGGGCTATTTCTAGTCGTTTACATTTGAAGTGTGATATGTATGTGTGTGTATTACGTTTTATCAAAATTATATTTACTGTTTTTTTTTAAGTTTATATTATGATAACACTCAAATATTTCTATTACTTAGCCATATCCCCACGCTGCTAATAAGTAATAATTATGGAATGCTGGCAGTGAAGCCACCTCGTTGTATAGATTTCGTGTAATATATCTTATACGTAACACCAAAATATAATTATTTATAGTCGACCAGCAAAGCAATACACGCGCTAAGCTGTAATGGATGGAATGCTAGTAAATGAGTACGACGCACGCTTGATGCGGACTGGAGGACGTAACAGAGATTGCTTCAGATACATTGACACTTAAAATTGTATCTTAATATCATCAAATAATCTAGTCTAGCCAATATGGATAGTATTTAGTTATTACTGTGCCTTTGCCACGATTCATTCAGCTTCTTAACAATTAACGTGCGCCGCGAGTCAACATCAAGTTACACATTGCCATTACAAATAACATTATCTTATATTGACTCTACAATATAAGGAAGTCCCATACTACCCTAACAAAAAAATAATTAGTACAAAATTCATTCAATACATGGAGTAAATATCATCATTATAACGAGTATGTGATTATAATGAGTATTCGAGTAAAATAATTCAAATTCAAATCATATTAATACTGTTCCGTTACGAAATAAAATCGAATAAAAATAATTATAAATATTGCAATTCCTAATTTAAATATATCTTTCATATATAATTCACTGAAGTATTTAAATCAATACTTATAAATTCAAATCTTTGATGTCGATAAATAATTACCAAAACAAGAAATCATAATATGAAATGCCACATCCGAAACTCTCCAGAAGAAATAGTCTTTATGTAACGAAGAATAACAAACTTATAAGACAAATCTGTAGGTTAACTTTGACCATGCCTTGTCTATGGTACGAGTTTAAAGCCATGTGGGCGCTCTGGTGAGTGAGTAGAAGGCGGGAGGGGGCGCGGCGGAAGCAGGCGCGGGATCCCCTTCGGAGTCTGACTCTTCTGACGACACTCGCTCAGCCGCACTTAACGCCACGCGCGCGTACTCGTCTGTGTCTATACTCTTGCAGAAGTGAATTGCGTACCTAAACAACAATCGTAACAAACCTCTTTAAATTTAGGCCAGCGACTGATATCAATTGTCACAGATAATAAAACTTTGTGATTTATACTTTCTAGAAATAAAACAAGTTAATTACCGAAGTTTTTCTCTAAGAACAGACTTGCAGGAGTATCTTGGCATCTTGAGAAGGAAGAAACAGGTGTAGCTCTCCGGCAAGAAGTGGTCCGGGGGCTGATATTTATCCAATACCTAGAACATAAATAAATTAATAGCAATGACAAAGGTTCACTAATAGAATAATTCGCTCCCATAATAATAACAATACGCAATAAATAAACATGTAAAATTATAACCCATTGTTAAGATCATCATCATAGCAGCTGTAGAAGAAAGATATGAAGGTGTGATGGCGGCAATCAGGGCGTAGCATCCGCGGCGAGTTCTGCTGCTCACATCACCCATTTGAGCTACGCTGTTTTAGGTGGATATCGGAACCGCCATCTGTCAGTTCCAGCAGCTCAGATTCTTACATTACAGTGAGATACTACTCAGCTGGCATAAAAATAATTATTGATATCCGTTCATATTATTTTTTCAACTCCAGTTAATTTTAAACTTCTGTTATTCTAGATGATATTTACTAGAAAAATTAACTTGTCCCAGGTGTGAGACAGGACTCGAATATGCATCTGCTGTCCAATACCCGGGGATTTCACTACCGTTATGCTAACGAGACCTTGGCGGACATGTCGAATTTTTCTTAGTGCTATTTTTGTGCTGAGATATCATCTAAAATATAATCCAGCATTTTCTATGCATAAATCCTTTTAAAGTATTTCTGTTATTTTTGCATAAAAACGGCTTACCTCTGTATAGAACAAATAACTGTACACCTAGTGTGTTACCCTAAGACTTCTCTAAAATGTTTACCTGCAGCACGAAGTCCCTTTGTCTAGGGTCCTGGGGCGCACGCGGCAGGCGGGTGCGGCCCCAAACGAACCGCAGAAACAGAGCGCGCTCGCTGCCCGACAACTCCTCCATCACCTCCCAAAACCACTGTACCAGAGGCGCATTTGGCTCCACACCTGATGCCACACAAAGGACATATTATAAAGTATTTTTATATTAGTTCCCTGAAATGCAAGGCCGACCCAAACCGATTTGTTCACGCATGAAATCTACATATCGTACCCCTAAATGAAAACGACCACTCAAAACTGCAATCTCATGTTGGTCTTAGTCGGAATCAACGTAAATGATCATGTTAATGATAATGATCTTTTCTGAACATATTGTCTGTTGTAAATATTTCCTAAAAGTTCTGGACATTCCGTTTATAATAGCGAATTCACCATGATGTTTCTGGAAATGTGGGAAATTTATTATTTGAATTTGATACAGTTTTCATCTAGGGGTGTAATGGTGCAACCTTGGAGATTTATAAAACTTGTAAAATAAATTAAATTCAGTGAGTTTCGTTTCATTTTGAATAATTCGTGCAATGAAATTTGCATCGCATTAATACACTTTAATTTTATTCAGGATTTTTGAATTTAATTTAACTAAAGTTGTTTATTAAATAGTAATTTAGTCAAGATTTATTTCAATAATATCTAATAATAATAAACCAAAAAAAAATTTTAAACAAACTAATTTTCTTGTAATATAAACAAAAATAATTGCAAATAAATTAGAAAGAATTAATAGATTTATTTCAAAGGTTTTGGTATTGGTAACAACAAAAAAATCATTTTTCATTTTTTAATTAGTATAACATCATAAGATTTTGAATGTGTTAACAAAACGTACCTTTATACGTCGCAGAAGCCCGTAGCGCATGCACGGGGATGTCAGGCGAGCCGCACACGAGCGTCTCCAGCTCTGCAGCGTTGAACAAAGCGATCAACGGCGCGGGCACTACGCGCGACATACCGTCACGCACCGCGCGGACTTGGTCGTCGAACTCGTGCAGCCTGTGCCGTTTTAATTACTCATGAGAAAATAAAAACAACATTATTTATCTTTATATTATACTAGCGGCCCGACCCGGCTTCGCACGGGTAGACATAAATAGGTACAGATATTTAAGTTATCATTTGAATGGAATGTCCGATTTCAATAATTTAATAATATAAAATATTATATAAATATAATAATAATAAAATATTTATTTAGATAAAAAAATTATAAATAGTATGTATAACACGGTCTAATTTTGATCGGCATTTCTATCAATTTGTTAAATGTAAAAAAGTAGTTATAGTGACGTAACTACAATAATTAGACATACAGTCTCAAGAAGTTTTTTGTAGATATTGATATATTCTATAATATTGTCGAACATTTTTTTCCTATCATTAATACTTTTCGCAGCGTATGCGATGAAAGACGTTTAATGGCTAATTTTTTTACACCTTCGGTTGGTTTTAATAAGAATTTTTAAGGATTTCTATAGTAATCTAGCCTATGTTACTCAGTGATAATGTAGCTTTCTAATGAAAAAAGAATTATTAAAATCGGTCCCGTACTTTTTGAGTTTATTCGTTACATACAAAAAAAAACAAATCGTTCCTCTTTATAATATTAGTGTAGACTAGCAACGCCCCGCAGTTCCACCCGCGTTAAGTTGTAGAACTTTCATACAAACTTTGCACCCCCTTTTACTCCGTTAAGGGATAATTACAAAAAAAAGTGTTTTACTCGTGTTTTATGACTTCCAATGAAAAAACTTTATACTAAAATATCATTTGAAAGATTTCAAAAACAGCAAAGTTGATACTAAATTTGCACCACCGAGACTAGCAAAATTTTTTTAAAAGATACAAACGTAACCCCTACTCAAAACTTCAAGTTTCTAACCCTTAGGTATATATAGCCCCTGCGTTGATATGTCCACTGCCACTAGATATCATTTAACACTATTTATTTTTTCTTATTCTAGCAATGTACATCGATAGATATAATAATGGGGATGTCCCCACTATCAATGTAGCGATAAACACAAAAATTATTGAAAATATTTACATACAGGCTTTACCCATGAAAAGTGTAGGTGTAAATTAGCCAAAATACCATGAGATGTGAACACGTCCGAAAATATCGTGCTTAATAGAGTTTTAGCGAAACAAAGCGCGGGCGAGAGTTACTCCTAGTCTATAACCGAATATTAGAGAGAGAACTTGTACCCTGTTTAACTAACCTGTAATGTAGAGCCAGCTGAACATATTCCTCCTTGTTGTCAGGCGTGACACGCTTGTGCCGAGTTGATAAAGGCACCTCGTGACCAGCCGCTGATGGTATTGAGAACGGCAATTCCAAATTTTGCAACTCCTGCAAAGAAAGCATCAATACCGTCATATACATGAAATAATATTGAAGTTTCAGCTCGTAAAATAAAAAAAACAGCTTTTTAAAATATGCTTGTAAAGATTTATACAGTATTGATAACTAAAATAAGTTTTTTAATTCTTTGTCAGTCTGTAATTTTGAAGTAAACTCCGAAACTGCTGAACCGATTTTAACGAGACTCACTAGCAGATATCTGATGATATAAGTAATGACTGAGGTATCTTTTCTTATTTATTATTCTCACTGGAACTACGCCAAGATAAACCGCCTATAATAAAATGTCTATTTTATTTATTGTGTGTAATTACATAGTAGAAATGTGTTATCATAATATCAGTCATAGGATGTCCACCGCAGAACCTCAGTGTTTTCCAATAAGACCGGATGTATGCGGCCACCGGTATTGCTTCACCAATTCAAGTAACGTGGTAAGCTCTGTCGTTAACTTTGGTTCTTTCAAGGGTTTCCCTCTCCATAGTTCGTTGGGTTATTTTAGTTGGCTAAAAAGGCCCATAAAGCTAGACCACGCTTCCATATATACAGTTGAAACGAACCAAACTAAACGAACATTTGATAAACCGATTTTGTTAATTACCTTGTTATTAGGCGTCATATCCCGTATGCAAAGTAACGCTGGCAAGAAGTCTTTGTCGACCTCGGCGAGGTCTTGGGGACGTAGTGGTTGTCCAGCGAGCTGTCTCCACACACCCTCCGCCAGTGAAAGGGAAAGAGGTGACCCAGTTCTGATTGCAATTCCCATCAGCACACCTGTTAAGTAAACTTTCATGACTTACAAAGTCAACAGAAAAATAAATCATAATCGAGACTTAAAGGAATAAATGCGTGCGGGCACTGTGTTCAATTAAAGATATGTTAGTCGGGAAAAATATATAATGATTTTAATACTGTTTCTAAGATAAAATAAAAAATCTATCGCATACATAAATGAAAACAGCTTCAAACTTCAAATATTACTCCAAGACGAACATTTTTTTAAAAACGTTTTCTTTGATTATTTTTTTTATTATTTAAGAGTAGGAACATAAAATAAGATTTTGTACATATTTCGATAATATAGATACCCGATATTTCATCCCACAAAAAAGAATTAAGATAGATTAAAATTCATATAACGATAAAATGTCTGCAATAACCAAATTAATATTATGACATTAATATACAGTCAAAAAAAATTCAATTTCGACAATAGAAAAAGTTTACATCAAACATTACATACTGTAAAAACAGGACTGAGACTGACCTAAGAATCTGAAGCAGTTGAGATGTAGCGGCGTGTTTGCCGTGGGGTTTAGCAGGAAAGCATCTCTAGAAGCGCCGGCATCGCCCCTCCCGTTGGGCGTGGCCATTAGTAGCGGCAGAGACCCGTTCTGGAGCTCCTCGCACATCTCCGCGATGCTCTCGCTGTAGCCACCGCCGCAGTCATCCACGCTTTCGCCTTTTAAAAGAACGTTTGGAAGTGAGAAGTGTAGAAAGAATAAGAAATTTAAACATAATCTTTAGAATCACAGACCAACAAGTTTTCTACCGCTGTATAAATGATGGACGAAAAATGGTGAACTTTTAGGTTCAATAACTACGAATTGTATTCAGTCTTCAGACCACCCTGATATAATATTTAGTAAACCTGTAACAATTTGGTCCAAGATTCTCTTACTCCTCCTATTTCTACGAACTCTGGTCAACTCAAGAACATATCTCATAGTCTATGACTTGGCCCACTGTTAGTATATATTTTTTTAATAATGATATGTTATTTGTTTCACTTCATATAGGTAACACAATAAATACAATATAATCAGATCAATAATTTTTTTACATTCATTCATATGTATATATTATATATTTTTAATTAACATAACCCTTATTTGGCCGAAGATGCTCACCGCATCTTTCTCTGACCTGAACTTTTAATCTGCTTAGCCTGTATCTGGGTGTTAAATATGTATTTAAGTAGTATATTTGTGATTCCAGTGTTGTCTAGCGTCCGGAACACAAGTGCTTTAAGCGACTTACCACGGAGTCAGGTCAATGTATGAGATGTTGTGGGAATCATTATTATTATTCTTATCTACAAACGTGCCAACTAAACGGAATACGGGAACGTTAATTACTTTTTTATTATTGTTAAAGGTTCACTAACAATTGTTACGCTATTACCCAAAAAAACTATAATTATTATAAAATCTTGTTAAATGTACATTTTTAAAGGCAAACACCGCATCCAAACAATATATTGTCTTGTACCGTTAATGCATCGTCTGTTAGAACTGCCGCGCAATGATTAGTCGGCACAAATAACGCATGTACCTCCGTCATTCTTGCAACGTTTCATTACCACTGCTCTGTACGAGTACAGAACGGACCTTGAGCTGTCATATTTATCAATATAGAGAGATGGTTCACTCACCCACAAACTTGACCTTCCACACGCGGTGCGGTAGCGCGAGCGCGTCGTGTGTCAGAGCGGGCAGCCTCGCGACCATCTGTCCGAACACCGAGCGCATGCCGGCCGCGCCAGCCAGGCCCGCGCCGCCGCGCCGCGCGCGCCTCGCCGCCACACGCGACAGTTCAACCACAGGCCCATGTTGACGCTCGCGAACCATCGTCGCCATAATTGCCTACAATAATAAATATAATATTTACAATTTAAAGTTACTAAATTATATTAATGAAATGGATAATTCAACATTTTAATTCCTCGTCCTAAGTAGTTATGTCTACTAGAGACAATTCTTGGACATTACCTACAATTTTAATATTTTATTTTTTATTCATTCAAAATCTACAGCTCTTATATTCTAACTATAAAAAGATTGTCGAAACCTACAGCCAATTATTTAAAATTCTATATAGAAAAACATATTCATGCCCTACTCACTATATTGTTTTCATGAGAAAATGGACTAAGTTTGAATAATAATGGTTATAATTATTGTTAATTAATAATAGTAATAATGGTTATAATATATAAATAATAATAATAATTATTGTACACCTGCGTTTCTACAAAGACATACGTAAATTAAACGTTGAAATGGGCGACCGTATTAAGTTAGCGTATTTTTCCTGGCGACTTAAAGATTGAAAAAAAATACATAAATAAATTTAAGTCTGAATCTAGTTATTGGTGTACCTAAGACAATAAATTCAGACAAGTTTTAATATACGATATATATACAGCACGAATAAAGTAGTTTTGATGGAATAGTAATTTTGAACTGTTAATATGAATTAACGTTTAAAATGATAATATGAAGTTTAGACGTTACCTTTCTAAACGCCGCTTCTTTTACGCTGTAGAAAAGCAAATTCCTCAGTTGATCTAACGGTCCGTCCAAAATCAATAACGACAAATTGGGGCAAACTAATTCCGAGAATTGGTGTAACAGGACCTGAAACAAGCAAACATACATAATTTGATCTCCCATGTTCACAATTTCATTTTTAATGACGTGATACTTACAAGTCTGTTACATATGAGGCTGGGAACTAAATCTCTAAGAAGATGGCATTCTAGAGGAGGCGCGGGAGGCGGTCGCGGCGCGCGCGCCGCTTCCACGCACAGTGCTACTGTGTGCGCGCTACCACATGCCACGCGGGTAACTCTCTTTCCCTATAACAGAAATATAAAAGATTAATGATACAGTGTTTGGACAAAAGAGGAGGTTGAATTAAATTGAATATCAGTGATTAATTTTAAAGGTTTCGTTTATAGTATGCATTAAAAGTTTATCCGCACTATAGAACGTTGCCATAATAAAATAGCAACCCATGAGTAATACGACTGATAGAAGATATTACTGGACAAGGTACCAAAGTATATATATATATATATATATAGATATTACGCTGATTGTACGTCGGACACAAAATTGAAGTCAAAGTTTAAACTAGACTTTACCCATTGAGGTTAGATCAAAACTAATATTTTTTTTATAATTGATTGCCCAATTGTAACTTAAATAACTAAGTCGGAAATAAAGAACAAGAAGTCCATATAAAAACGTTCTGAAATTACCCTCCTCTTGAACGAACAAAGTGGGTAAAACAACTAATTTTACCTGCAAAGCCATCAGCAGCCTCGGTCTCTGAGCCGCGAGGGTAGTTCCATCTCCCAGCTGGCCCTCATCATTGTCTCCCCACGTGTATACCTCTCCAGTGTCCGTACACGCTACGCAGTGTAAACTCCCTACAATAGAACATTGTTTCAAAGTCTTGCAAGGAAGAACTTCTTAAATATAGCTTGAATAGAAATGAATCAAGTCGCACGTTATTTAAACATAAGTTCATTTTAGTATTTGAAATAATAAGTTATTAATATTGTTTAAACAACGGCATTATTTTACAAATAAAATTAACCTAAAATTACGACAAAAAATAATTAAAATAATTGAATTTAAAAAACACTTTAATCGATGTCATTTTAATGAAGCCCTATTAAAAGGGCTATAACAAAATATATGGCTCAATTGCACCTGGTAAACAATATAATATACTAAAGTAAAATAAATCCTAGAATTTATATACTAAAGTAATAGGACAGCATAGCATATTTTGAGAAATGTTTATTTACATACCAGTAGCGATGGAAACAATCATCTTTCCTTGCATACCGGTGACACGCATAGGCCGTCGTACGTGTTCATAGCTGCCATGGCCTAGTCTGTGATAGTCGCCTTTACCCCTGCACAAAAATATACATATAACTGTTTGATGCTGTACGTTTGTAAATGGTGATGGTACCTTCGCTAGTGCCTTTATATATGCCGTGATATCCGTAACACAAGTGATAAAAGCTAATTATCACTGAGTCAGGAAAATGATGAGATGTTGTATGAATTTATTGTTATCATTATAAAAATAAAGAAATAGATAAATAAATAAAATAACATTTTTATTTTATGTTAAAAAGATATTTTATAATTACCGACTACCTATTGCTATCATTCGGGACTGTTTGAATTTCTAATATTAGCTTTTTTGATTGTACGACAACTCACCACGTGTAAACACTGCCACACTGGCAAAGGGCAACGGAGAACTGTGACCCGCATTCCACTTTAATAACGCGCAGTCCCTTCAAACAGTCTATACGCATTGGAACTTTGCAACCTTCTGAGCCTCCGCGACCTGAGAAGTAAATCCTACATTAAAATTTAGATAATATGTGAACTCTACACCTACCAACTCGACATAGACTCAACAAGAAATAGATTACATGAAATTCCCACACAAAGACGTTGCCCAGATACGCCATAAACGGGTAAATTCCAAGAAAGAACTGAAAATATGAATTAGTGAGTCATACGCGCATCATTCAATTATAGAAAAATTCATTGAAAGTAAATAGAAGAGGGACGTATATGTGATCGTTGGGAAAAAGTATGACAGTAAATTTATTTATAAATTAGTAAGCATAGAGAAGCCGCCTCAAGGTATATGCGATTAACTTTTCTACATACCTAGTTTCCCATAATCACCGTCACCCCATGACCAAACGTTATCGTCGTCTGTAATGCAGAGAGTTTGTGCATCCCCTGAGCCGCAAGCTACGTCTATCACTCGATACATTGCCAAGGCTTCCACCTAAAAATAATAATATTAAGCAGGTACAGTGACTCTAAAAAACTGATATGACAAATAATTAAATATAATCAGAAGGATCAGGAGTAGAATATGCACCATTTTGGGCACGAGCTGATCCTCGGAGTCGCCGTGACCCAGGCGGCCGTAGCGGCCCTTGCCCCACGTGTAGATGCGGCCGCGCGCGGTGAGGCAGGCCGAGTGCGCGCCGCCGCACGCGATGGCCACCACCTCCAGCCCCGACAGCGCGGTGATCAGCTTCGGGCGATCGTAGCTCCTGATTCAAACATTATATTTATTTGTTTATCTCGTTTCTACAAGTCTCCTTTTTACAAGTTGTGCCGCGATGAAACCTTGTGTCTTATTTGTGACTTAATTATTATAAATGGTTAATCTAATCTAATCAAGTACTTTTTGTAGAACGAGTGTTAATACGTGTTATATTGTTTTTGACGTTTCGTCTTCCGTTTAGCGACCATGTGATATATAAAATGTTAAATTTAAAAGTTTGAAATAATTTGCTTATTTATACACAATGTCAATATTTTAAATGAGCCTTGAATTCGTATTGTTTTTTGACAATATTGTTATATTTTAAATTTCCCTGGTTTTACCAATAAGTCATGAAAGTATATCTAGTTAGAGCGTTGACCAATAACAATGCAGAAAGTACTAACTTGCAAACTCAAGACAACACTCTTATTACACTATAATTAAAAAAATAATAATACTTACACTCGATTACCATGTCCAAGCTTTCCATCCTCTCCTTCGCCCCAGCTGTAGACATCACCATCCGATGAGAGCGCTAGGCAATGTTTGCCTCCAGAATTGCAGGCCACCTTTAATATAATACATTTAAAATACTTCAGCTGCGTTTACTTTAAGTTCCCATCAACATCATCTTCATACAGTTTCTTCTTAATAAATCAACAAGTACACTAGTGGAAGGAATATGAAATTCATTCCTTAATTTTTGAATTAATCGCTAACATATATGAAGACACAAAATATTTTATTTAATAATATAATGTAATGATCCCAGTTGTTATCAGGAATATTGTGTATTGCATAGCTTACCCTTGTAATGAACACATGCTGTATTGATGCCAGCAACGTTGGTTGTGACACTGAGTCGATGCCTCCAATACCTAGCCGGCCACCAGCTCCGTAACCTTATAAAAAAATTACATGTTTTAATGAACTTCATAAAGAAAATGATGTTCGTACATGTTTTTTTTCCCTTTATATTTTGCATCTGTTCTATTCAAAGAACTGCAAACAACTGTTTACTGTACTGTGTGAATAACAAATTTTTCAAATCCATGTGTTAAGCCATGCTATTTAAATTTGGATAACCTGAAAATTCCCTGACGGAAAAATAGTCAAATGGAAATTAGGAGGACAAGCCTAAGCCTCAGCATTTTATAAATAGTTTCAGTATATTTTGACCACGGATGGACAGTTTTAGAAACTGTTTAACAAATGCATCTATGATCATCTTATATAACAAAAACAACATATAATACTAACTGACCCGGTAAACTTTTTTTAGTATAGTAAATGTAGAGTTATATGCATGTTTATTGCCTTTTCGTTAAAATAAAATGGTTATAAAAAATGTCACTTAAATGTATGAAAAATAGATAACAAACGATTAACAGACCTACCGTGTATATATGTGTGTGAGTATATATACATACTTATATAAGGCAAAAAATACATTGGGCCTTTTTGCAGTAATACAAAGTCACATTTGACAACTGCATTGTGATAGTGAATAACAAACATTTGAATCAATAAATAAATTTGATATACGCTCAAGTAGCAGCGTCAGTCAGTGTAATTAAACGTATGGGACCAATCCAGTACTGTTATGTATAAATATTGTTGTATAAATTTTCATTAAAAGCGATATGAACTAATACTTTGACACGAGAATTGTAAAAATTCGATTATAATTGCTACATACCCGAAGCATAAACTTTCCCGTCAGGCGTGACCGCGAACAAGGTCTGCTCGCCGCCGACGAGCTGCACCGGGTTGAGCGCGGCGAGCGCGAGGCACGCGGTCGGGGTGCGGACCTTGGCGCCCTCCACGCCGCCGAGCTGCCCGCGGTGGTTATGGCCCCACCCGTATACAGCGCACCCGAGGGAACCCCCGCTCCACCATCCCGTCCAGTCCTCTGGACGCCTTAAGAGGTAATGTGGTCTTTAATATTTAGTAAAAACACTAATTTATTTAATATTATTGATAATTAAATATTATAAATCTCGAACTGCCTCATTATTGGTTATATCTTCTCCATCCAAAAGTTGCCTGGAAGCGTACAGTCCGCGTAATAGTAAGCGTCTAAACAGCCCATAAACGCTCGTAATATCACAAGAATATCACTAACGCGTTGCCAACAATGTCAATTAAAAATAAGTGTCACATTTTCCAGTCATTTCACTGCCTCTTCCATCCTTCAAACCGGGACACAGCAATACGAAAATTGCTAGTTAGCGGTAGAAAATAGGTGAGAGTGAGGTACCAATGCATACGACCTTCTGTATGAGGTCAGTGTTTATGTAAGAAGTATCTTTCCTTGAAAAGATTTCAACTGCAAGTTTAAATTTGTGACTACATCGCGACGATTTTAGAATTGTGGGAAATTAATTATTTTGAGTAAGTGTACAGTTTTGATCGTGCAATGTACTCTTTATCCTACACTAAAAAAAGCGGAAGAATTTGATCGATAGGTTATGGTCCATCACTATCCTCTTTAAAATAGAACACCGAAACAATATGTCTAGGAGGAAATGCGTTACATAAGTAAACGACTTACCATAGAGAGCGATAAATTCTCTAGCGCTTATGTATCTTATATTCAGTGTTTAACATAAGAAGGAAGAGAGAGGTAGCATTTACACAAGAGAAAATAAGCCATGAACTGTCTTAACAGTAGAATAAGAAGCCAATCGAGCTCAGTACATAATTATTTGCATAACAGCAAGGATTGGTTAAAGTAGGGATTGATCATGAGCAGTTATGTTAGAGGTTTTGTGGAACAAAAGGTAGATAACTTAGCAATTATCTTCGTCTGTATGTCTTCTTGTACAATGGACATTTAATCGACACGTACGCCGGCACTTCACGGGACTAGAGAGTATCAAAGATGTGCAGGCGAAACAGTTCAACTACCTAGATGTACTTACTTATTGACCCAATGCAGTAACTGCTCGTCATGTTGCCGAGTAAACTTCGAATTGTCTTCCCAAGGATACTGAGCGTCCGTGCTTGTCTCCTCCGAATTGTAGACGCCCAGGTCCGCCAGCCTCTTGCGCACGTCGGCCAGAAACGGCGTGGGCATCGGTACTCGTCGTATGAGGGCGTCAGAGGTGCGAAGACAGAGGCAGTAGCGTTTAAACCAAGTCCAGCGCGCGGCGTCTGGCCCACTGCATACTCGAGAATCCATGCGGAGGCCACAAGCCAGCCACGCTAGTTCCTGTGAATTGAATTAACCAGGAACATATAAGAGACTAAACTTGAGCCGTGAAGTACCGGCAGAGCAGAATAGTGCCTACTTCTGTACCAGGTGTCAAAAAAGGCGACTAAGTTACCGGAACGGACAGATGGCGGTATATCCATCCGAGATAGTGTAGCTCAAATGCACTGGGTGGCGATGGACAGCAGCAACCTCGTCGCGAAAGCTGCGCTATGCGGTTGCCAACACGCTTGCGGCAATTATGGGCAAAATTCCCCCTTTTCCTAACCTTCTGTACAGTGGATTTCTAATAGCTGTAATGGTGATGTTGATGAAGTGTATTCGCCAGTATCGAGAATTAGCAAAATATTTATGCCTCCGACGAAAACGCGGAAAGTTTCGCTATGTCTCACTTATCTTATATGTCCTTTACTAATTTAGTGTACCGGGTCATACGTTAATCATATAAATATAATGCGAGACACTCACATGTCAATGTCATGTCTCAATGCTTTACTCACGCAAACTACAACAAATATGTCACCCACTTGACTTGGTTTACCGTAACATACCTGTATATTATTATAGGAAAACGCCAAATATGAATACATCAATTTGTTAATCCTAGCGATAAGTGAATGGATTTTCTACTGTTCAATAAAATGTATCAAGTGATTACTAAATGACACACTTATCCATGAACGGCGTTTTACAAAGAGTTAATTTATACCAGAAGCTAGTCTGCTGAATCTCTATCATACGATACGGTATCATTGTCTGAAGATCTCGTATTAGTTGTTTTAATAAAGTTTATATATTTCTAGTGCATTCCGTATAAAAGAAATAGCTTAATGCACTTCTTTTGCATATCAACTGTGTCTAATTTCAGGTTCATTTGAACAATTTTCTTAAAAGGGCGTACAACGTTCTCGTTTCACGTATTAATATGTATATATAAAGCGTACCTTCAGGTAATGCGTGTGCATGAGATGAGTGCCGGTCCGCAGCGCGGGCTCCTCATGCTCGTATTGCACCTGCAACAGCTGGGGTAGCTGCGCGAGTGCCGGCGGCGGAGGCGGGCCTGCCTCGCCATCAATACCACAGACCACGCCGCGGAGTCGACGCACGCACCACACTCGTCCTCGCCAGGCTGAGCAAACGAATAAAATCAAATAATTCATCTCTAACTATGGACCTTATTTGCCAAGTCATAGAAGCCCAAAAATTTATGGAGAGGTCTCTGCTCGATCGAATACAGAAATAAGGAGATCTGTAAAATAACCAAAGTTACCGATATAGCCTGGCGGAATAGCAAATTGAAGAAGCACTTAGAGAACTGATAGATAGACGATGGAGTCGGAAGGAGATGATTATGGAATGGAGCCGCAGCGTAGGACGTCTACTCACAATGTAGCCAGACGATCTGACTAAAATCAGACAGCATACAACCGCTCCTATTGGAAATCACTTGGAGAGGCCTATGTCCAGCAGTAAACGTCCTGCGGCTGATAAGCTGATATTGACGATGAATAATTCATAGTAAATTTCGTAGGTACTATGTAAGTATCAAATTATTTACCGTGGTGATTGCTTTTTGGAAAGTTTTTATTGCCATTAAATTCTATAACAGTAAATATACCTATTCGCATAAACATGTATGATATTTAATAACAAACTTACATAAAGTAGGCATCTGCGCACAAATGGCTAATGCTTGAGCTAATCGCGGCGCTAGTTGGTGGTCATTGGATATGGTAGCCAACAATGGTCCATCCAATAAACGCCATGCCAACTCCACTGACGGGCTTGACAGCACGTAACGGTCCGATCCACTTTCCTAAATAAAAACAGTAATATCATGAAAACGGCCGCCATAAAGTAACTAAAAGGTTGAATAAGAAATAAAATAAGTTACATAAGCGTTTTAAAGCTGTTAGTAAATAGTTTTATTGTTGGTAATTATACTAGTCAATAAACTAAATTATCTTTTATGGTGAATTTACAAATCAAGGCTGTAATGCTCTTTACTAGACTGGCTAGACATGTCACTTACTTTGGTGTTTTATGTTTATTGTTTATAACAAAACTGTACGTAAATTGTTTACTCTCAATTATATTCATGTTGTGGTATATAATAGTTGCAAAAGTAAAAATTCATTTATTTGCTACAACCACGGTAATTAGGATGCTACACAACACCGGTAATTATGATGTTGTACATAATTAGATAATAGTACATCATGATTCGTATAAATATAACCATATAACTTGTATAACACCATGTAGCAGGCTGTAATTAAAGCATTACTATGAAATGTATCCTTCTGTCTAATTAATTGTCCTAAAATACATAAATTAATATACAAATAATATAAAACATATATTTGCCATTCTTGAGAACGATTGCCAAAAGGTAATCGAAAGATCAAAATAAAATACTAAAACGAGTTATACAACGTTTAAAAGCCGTTTAAAAGTAGTTTTATTATACAAACACTGCAAATATGTGTGTCAAATGTAGTGACTTTAACAAAAAACATATTAGATCAATTTAGCTTTTACGAACCGTCGCTGAATGTGATGGCAATATAGGATGAGCAGTGAACCGCCAGCCCCAACCGTTCACTGAGCCATCGCTTGTGAATCTCCATCGTAATTCGTCACCTGTCAAAAATAAACGCCCTGCATTTTCACGTGTTCAGAGAAGTACTGTTTACAATTATATGCAATGCCAATGCAACATGGAAATGAAACTCAGATAATTATTTGAGTGAGAATCGAAATTGAGACAGCCTTTTGCATGCGTCTTGTTAAGCAATGATCAGTGCACAGTCTACAGCTAATTTATAAAATTAAATCTATCTGAAAAACGTTCTTACAACCATTTTCGGTTACGTCAGTTCGGGAATTGATTTACCACTATAAGATAAAAAATCACATCACATCCCATACATTGACATAACTCCGAGATAAGTCAGTTAAAGCTCTTGTTATGGACATCAGGCAACAGAGGAAACTCACATATAATACTAAATTTAACACCTAGACAGAAAACAAACACAAATATTCATCATATAAATATTTGTCCTGGATGAGGATCGAACCCATCACCCTCGGTGACCACTTGCGCCATCGAATCTCCTACCACTGTACGGGTCAATACTATAATCCACACCAAGGTGGGTCATGTCATTGCTACTCACCGGCAACAATGATTTCTTGAGCCCAATCAGCAGGTTCGCGCCCCGAGCGGGTAGCGAGCACGCGGCCCGTTGCATCCGAGATCGTGAGCGGATCATTTCGCCGTTCCGTGGAACAACCCTGCTCGAACACCACCCGAAGGGACGAGGCTCCTACTATCTTCACCACTCCTGTATTTTGGGAAAATCCAAATCTTCATAATGAAAACGTCACAAAAACATATTTGTTTAAAACCTTTCCCTATAACAAGACAAAAAACGCAAATTTATTTTAACTACAAACGTAGGATTTTGTTTTTTTTTCTAAAACTTGACACAATAGTATTAAACTATATATTAAAATAATGTAAGAAAAAAAATGTTTTTCTTTCCTTTTTCATATTACTAGGATTACAAACAAACATATTGTAAACGTGATAGTAAACGTCACCGTCACCTACAGTATCTCGTGTTATCGCAATGATGCCGCATCAACATTGCTAACCTTCTGACCCGAGGATAAACATATTGATCAATAACTCCCTCTAACCGGAATACAGCAATGCGGGCTTCTTATTAGCTAGCAAATGCAAATTGCAAGTAGAAATAGATGAGAGGAGACTACATACATACATCACGCCTGTTTCCTATCGGGGTATGCAGAGACTATCGATCTCAACTTGCTACGACCTTGGTAACCCTCTCTCGCTTCCCTTACTTGCATTAGTTCATACACACTTGTTTATTCTGGGTACTTCTGACCTGGCCTTTTTTTAATACCTCTTCTACCTAGTTAAGATATGTTTGCCTCGGTCGTCCTATACCAACCCTTCCATATTTATTATTATATACTACATATTTCAAAATAATCCAATCGAGAATGTAAAACATGCCTGATATATCTGTGTCGTCGGCATACGGGTGCGGGCTGTCCACCGTGACGGGCTGCGGAGGCGCGCGCCCGCCGCCCGCCGCGGCCTCTTCTAACTCGCACACGCAAACTTCTACCACCATGTCTGCTACTGCGGGCTTGCTCGCGCACAACGCTGCAATATACATTCAGAGATTAACTTATTACAAACTCAAGTCTATTACATATAATGTACTTTTTATGAATTGTAATAATTGTAAAAGCAAAGCAGGACTGTTAGTCCTACTAATATTTTTTCAATATCAGTCAGTCTCAGTGCAATAATGAAAAATAAATGTATGCAGATATATTAACATGGTTTTCTGTTATAATTACTACGAAAATGTGATTTATAATAAATATTACAATCGCAAATACAATAAATAAAACAAAAGTTCAGACCCATTAGAACATCGGTGATGATTTTGACAGAATTATTGGCATCCGGAATTCTGCCCGCTGCAGCTAACTTCAGAAGGTCGACCAAAGCTCTCGCGTCTGACTCGCCTAATTGAGATGTAAATTCGTCCAGTACCATCTGGAAGAAATTACAAACATTCACTGTTTATAATGTAAAATAGAAAACGAAAAGAACGACCTTCTAAACACCGCAAACAAAAATCCGAAGTGAATACTAGTGTAAAGATATAATTTATCCGAAATGATCTATGCCCTGTAAAGCATAGATCGATATCTTCACTATTTTCAAACAGGATAGGGATAGAATACACTAATCAAAAATAAAATACTTTTTAGTAAACAAATTACGAATATTACCTTAGGAGCTTCTGCTTGCTGTACTGTCATAGTGGCGGCGGCGACAGACACAGCGCTCGACGACATGACAGCCGAGTGTCGGGAAGATATTGATCCACTCAATGGGCTACTGGCTCCGCTCTGAAATTAACCATCAAATTTACTTAAACAGTACAGCCCTCGCTTTCTAAATGGGTGAATAGAGGTTAGACAAGTTAGACACAACACAGCAAGTGCCATTCCAATAACAGACTAGTGTTAAGTAAACTTACATTAAATCATTAAAATGTAGGTAAAAGGTACAACCAAGTGATACATCATGAAGATTCCTATACTAACAGTTCCACACAGTACTCTAGTATGTCGCTGGACATTGGAAAATAAAACTCTAGTGCCACAAAATACTTTACAAAACGCAATTACTCATCTACACTTCCATCATACTTATAAATAAGTAATATTGACTCGCCGATTACATTTGCAAAAACTCGGTTTAGTTCTATAGCTCGGGACTGGCGACTGCTCTTTCCTAAACTCCCGTCTGCCGAAAAATATAATAATGCTAGACATCAATTCCAGCCTCACCGGGAGCAAGATGTAGAGTATGTACCTTGTAGTAAATAAAGGATATTGATATAAGACTTAATATATTAATTGATATATGTTAGCATGATAATAAGTTATTAAGATAAGCTACAACTCACAGGTAACGTAGCCCTGTCAGCGGGCGCTTCCCCCCCACCGGTGCGGGCGTCGGCTTCCGCGTCGTCGTCTTCCGCGTCAATCCCAACTGACACGGGAACTGCGGCGGAACAAGCTTCGTGTGCACGCAACGCTTCTACTAGTAGACATCGCGCCTAAAAGTCAAACTATCAATGTTAAAACTTATATATATATATTACGGATATTAATAAAATTTTACAATAATATAATATAAGTTAATGTGATATATAT
>JACJUM010000875.1:5471332-5484899 GCA_020976665.1 Heortia vitessoides
TTTTTTTATTTATAACAACTAAGGCAGGCTTATAAGCCGTACTTCAAATAAATTAATGTTTTATTATCGATTATGTATAATTTTGAATCGCCGCTTTTTTAGCATATACGTTTTTAGCTTACGTGACCTATTTAGTTAATTGCCTTATGATACATAATTATAATTTAGTATATTCTTAATTCAATTTCAATTCACGTAAAATTATAAAACGTGTTGGTTATTCTTCCCTTGTGCCAGGTATCGCAAGAGGCGACTGCGGTACAATGGCGGTGTGTTCACCCGAAACAGCGTAGTTCAAAAGCATAGATCGAGATTGGATAGAAGCATCCCCGTCGCTAAACTACACTGCGAATGCCATCGCGATTTCTTGGAGAGGCCTGTGTCCAACAGCAGATTTGAAAATGAAATAAACCTAGGACCTGTATACAAACATACCAGTGACCGTGCCGACGCTAGTGTGGTCGATACAACCCCACTTGTACCGCGGCTGCGTGACAGCGGCACGCACCCTCACTCTGTCACTGATCGCGAAGGGCGGCCCGCCCGATACCACTTCAGCGTGTACGGCACGCACGCCACAAACACGCCCGAGACCACGCCATTCCACCTACGTGACACATTCGTTTTAGGTATACAAAATTATTTATAGATCAACGATAAAAATAATGCAACGAATCTCCCTAACTATTGCATTAATTGAATCTTACATTTATAACTCAGCCAAAGCTTTAGAGATCAGATATTGTTCTCTTCTTTAGTATTTCTTTATTGTTCTTTCTTGTTTGAATCATTGGAATATTTTATGGTCATGTTCCTTGTAATATACTTGTTAAAAAGTACAATATACATATAGACATAACCTTTATATTTTCCTGAAGGAATGAGCAAATGAATACTGCCATCACATTATAGATTTATTAAGCAAGTTTTTTTGCGAAAAAAGAAATATAGCGATAGTTTGGTCTTGTAAGACGTTAATTAAAGGAGTATTTTCTTATATTACTTACGTGCAAGAAAACGTTTTGTTTAATATCACGTTCCACCTTTTGAACTTGACCGACATCTCCTAATGCGACCTACAAAAACAATTCAATCATATAATGTCTAAACCGATTTAAGATGTCAATTTTGTTCTTGTATGAACACTACATGTGTACTTACACTCTCATAAGCCTTGCAACACCGTACAGTCATGCCTGGTGTGATGACGTCAGACAAGTACTGCGCGTACTCTTCCTCAGAGGCGAAACAACTACGCCATCTGTATGGGGGTTGTTTTTTTTCTTGCTTTGAGGAGTGTGGTCTTATTTCAAATACTGTATCATCCATCCCTTGTTGTGGAAGCTCCAAGAGATATGCTACAAGAGACTCCACTGAAGGTAGACTTGTCCCACCTAAAATTAGAATGATAATAAATATATACCCTTTCACCCATTGATCTTAATGTATGCAACGACAAGAGCCGACTACGTATACAATGAGGTTTGGCCACCGAATAATATAGAGTATACTACAATACTACTGTGTCACTTCACTGTTACACAACGCTTCCACGTAAGTCTTTCGCGTAAAATAATGTATGAAATTCAGGCCTTCAGTGTCGAGACGTAGATACAGCTAAGTGAGTTAAGCGACCTGGATTTTGTACTAACATCGTAAAATAATAAGTACTAGTTCAAAAACCCTCTAAAGAATACTTTTACCCATTACTTTAAGTTCTGTCTGACATACTTTTTCCAGATAAGTGTTACATCGTCTATTTTTAATTATACCCTTTTCATTAACAAAATGCGTGTATTGTAGTTATTCAACAAATCCTTAAAAGTGATAATTACAATTAGCATCGATATTCATGTATAAATATAAACAATCTAACCAAACCCTCCCTATTCGTGCAAATAAACGTTTACATAATTATATCTAAGGTAAAAATATTTGAAGCGAAACGAACTCTGGTTCGCCGTGCTTGTGCTTTTTGAATTAACCTGACCCATTACTAAAATTAAGCGCTGGTCCGCGAAGATTCGCTAAAGCGCATTCTTTTGTTTCCATACCATTAAGCCCCTATCAGCATTACATGTGTCTATATAAATATAAAAGAAGCTTACTAATGTCTGACTGACATCAACACAGGACCTAACTTAAGAGTAAGAGTAAGAAACTTGACATTTTCCACAGGGGTTCCTCTTATAACGTAGAGGGACAGTAAGAGGGATGTTTAAAATATCCCCTAAAGGGGTAAAACGGGGGTGCGAGTATGACATTCTAGATACTGTTTTTGATGTTTTTCGAATGAAATTCCGTAAAAAGGTTCTTATATGAAAGTCATGATACACGTGTAAAATATTTTTTCGAAAGTCATGCCTTAAGGTTTTTAAATGGGGGTCAAAATTTAGTATGAAGTTCTACAATTTAACGCGTATAAAACCGCGGGACGCTGCTAGTATTAGTATATTTTAAGTTGAAGTCAATGTATTGCTAGAACTCACCCAATGCCTGTATAGCAGCATATACAGCATGTCGCGAAAAGCCCATTTCAATAACTTGTTGCACTTGAGCTGAGTTCGCCCATGTGTTCAAGTCTTTCCGTGCTACAAAATAAGCGTGAATAAGTGAATATATTATGCCGATGTGTTGTGCCGATATATCTTATGAATGCAGTATGTACTTACATAGAGACGCAGTGCTTGTCGATGGTCCCATCGATAGCTGCATGACATTGCTTTTGTCAATTATTGGGAGATCTGGCGGCGACTCATGATCTTTTTCATCACCTTCGAAGAAAAGTTAAATACATATTAAACTAAATTATAACATAGGTTAATCAAAGTTTAAACGTATTAGGTACGTATAGAATTTATTGTAACTATGTCCTTCTGAAATTAGTTGTATTTACGTATATTTTCAGTTTTTACTTCGCCTGAGGATGAAGGCATGATAGAACACCAATGAGGATGGGGATGAGGACACACGGGATGAGCCCTATTACCAATCACAGCCGAATGTCAAATATCAGAATCAAAACACGTCTCAATAGATTGTGTACGCATAGTGAGCCGAGGTATACCAGCGGAGTTGAAGAGTACCTCCCTTTGTACGAGGCGTCGTAAGAAGCGAATAAGATACCAGAAGCGACACATGGCGATATATCCATCTGAAATAGCGCAGTTTAGATACTACAGGGCGAGAATAGGCAGCAGCATCCTTGTCACGTAGTTGTATTCTGCGATTGCCGCCACGTCTGCCTAGCGCGGCCTTTTTCTCATTTCAGGCCTATGTCGAACAGTGGACTTTATATGGCTGATAAGATAATAAATGATGCCATATTTTAGTACCTAATTACCAGAATAAGCTGTTCGTTACGTAATAGTTTATATCATTTTGTATTCATGTCATATCTGGGGCCGACTAGCTAAAGGTAGACCTCATTTATAAACTATATGTTGATTTTTATCCTTGCTACTGATTATCTGGGAAATAATATCATACATGAACATTCATAAGTCTTAGTAATAAATTACCTACTTTAAAAACATATTTTAAGTTTAAGTTCCAAGGTGAAAAATACCCGACAGCCAAATAATTACTCACCATTGACATGAGCCGCCAATTGCTGCTCTATGGCGATGGCGGCGGCCGCCAGCTCCTTGGGCGAGTGCGCTGCAGCCAGCGGGCTCGGCCGCGTCGCCAACGCAAGCATGCGCCGGAGCAACGTGCCCTCGGTGCCCAAAACCGTGGTCCGGTCGATAGCTGCACCTTCAGCCACGAAAATAATAAATAAATTAAAACAATGCCTCGTATACAGCAATGGTAATTTTAAACAAATAATATACTCTAATCAAAATTCAATTTGTTTTAGATTTTATGTGGCATTTTTTTCAATCAGGGCGAACGCTGTGACCGAGACCATAGACAACATATTATTTTTGTTTTCTAGTAAATAAATATTTAAGTTTTGCCACGCAAATGTTTCAGAATCATGATAGCCAGTTAGAGATTACAGCCGACAATTTTGTAGTAATTCTGTGATCGGTAGACAGAAGGTATACAGTCTGTCTACTAAACTACTTTTGGTAGCAAGATGGAAGGCGGTAAGAAAATATTGTTATTGCTTTTAGTAACCGTTAATAGTCAATAACATAATAATTTAATATAAGCTTTACTCAATATTTTCTGACATTTAAACTACTAAAATCTTGAGAAACTTAACCGAAACAACAAACAAAAATATTTTTAAGTTAAGTAAATCGTAAGTAGGTAAGTAAGTTACATCCACATAATGTAAGTTAACCCTTTACGTAAATCATTAGTTCAACCAATGTTGATTGACAGGCCCAATAGCGTAGATGGCGCAGTGGTCGTGGGTCGTGGGTTCGATCCCTACCCAGAGCAAATATTTACATTGTGAATATAGCTATATAACTCTGAATAGATCCCTATATTATGTTTGTAATTTCGGTGTGGTCTAATATCCGTAATACAAGTGCTTTAAGCTACCTATTTCGAAGTCAGGTAAACTTATGAGATGTCGTGTAAATTTATGTATTTATAAATTAACGTCTATTTGCTCATCTATTCTCAAACAACGAAGAGTCAAGAGAAATAAAGGTATTATAATAATAAAATGCGAAGTTTTAAATTTGACTTACTAGCACTATCGGGTGGTTGCATCAAAACCTTTCGAAGGCGTGTCCGAGTAGTAAGCAGTCCTCGGACTGCACAAAGCGTTAGAAGTTCCATTTGTTGCCGTCGAAGGCCGAACCAGTCCACTTCAGCTATAAAAAAATTTACAATTAAAAGTAAGTAAAATTGAAGATTTTTAGAATGAGAAATGATGTCATGTACATCTCCTGTTGCCGCGACTTAATTGCTTTTATGTTATGAAGTCAGCAAACACGCATACGTTCCGCTTGATGATGAACGTTTCCGCAACGTAGGCTGCATAATACTATTGTCATCACAAAGATAACACTAGTGTGTCGTCAACCTTGTGAACTGAAGATACCGTACCTATCACATTTAGTAAGTGCCAGTAATTTCACTGCCTCTCTCACCCTTCACACCGGAACACAGCAATGCGCTGCTATTATTTGGCGGTAGAAAAAGGTGAGAGTGAGGTACCAATGCAGACGACCTTTGTAAGAGGTCTACCACTAGTCAATAACTTGTATCTTGATAATTCTTCTTAATTCAAGACTTCACGTCGTCAGTAGTAGTATTTTAGGCTAGAATATGCTGTATTTTAGCATTACTAAATAAAATGTCGATTAAAATTAAGGCGTATTAAACAAGTTGACTTTTACACTATTTCAAAGTGAGAAGCTTTAGCTAATTTTTATATCTGTATAAAAATACACAGACATCATTCTTTTTCAATTCTTTTAGACGACATGTCATCAGCAGATCAGCAAGATAATAATTATATAGGCTAATTATCACTTGAATATATGTTCACCTGGTAAATGATGAGGATGTACGGGCGATGCGTGCGGTCCAGAACCAAGCAAAGCCGCGCACACACGTAATGCGCTTTCTCCACCTCCTAGAGGTTGAGTTAATCGGTCGCTCTCTGCATTTTGTAGCCCACTCAATTCCATCTGTGAAGAAAATTCTTAAATTAATAAATTGAAGTTCGTTAAAGTCTTTAACAAGTATTATATGGAGTTCCGCTAGCGAAACTATTGAAAATCTGTAAAAACATATTCGCAACCGTACTTCGACATACATACATTTTTTAGAATGGGGCCGGAGTACAAAACAGAGATGTTAGGAAAGATTTCTCGTATTGCATTTTTATTAATTTCTTAGATATTTGAATGCAATACTGAAAAAATACAATTATTTTAAATCTACACATTTGAGGATACAACGATATAATATCCGTTACCGCATCCGAACCAGCAAAAATATAATTAATATATCAGTATCATTATACAAGATCATTATTCGTAAGAATGGTTTATAAATAATACGATGTATTTGTTTACCTTTGTAAGCGTGTTGTCATCATACACCAACGTGATTTTAGCCCTAGGCGAAAGTTGGGTGACGATTGCGTTCCGCGGAGGTGATCCTGCTGTCACTCTTTGACCTAACCTGATGCGCCATTCTACACCGCCTACTACACCAAGTGCACCCGCTGGAAACGAAATATACCCGTAATATAGTTGAATTAGAAAATACTTAACTGATAACTTTGCTAACAAATGAGCTTACCAATCAAACAGGTCTCGAGGCTAGGAGGTGTAGGCTTGATGGTCTGCGTTAAATCTTGACTAGTGTTCGGCCACCAATAACAATCAGTTGCAACCTGGGTACAAACACACTATAGTTATATAAAGACTTTGTAATTATAATTCTTAATACAGCAAACTGGCGTATACAGTAGTGTCTCATTTTTTTCGCCAATAGTAGGTTCGATCTACATTGGTTTTGTGTCTGGGTGTTAAATATATGTGTTTAAGTATTATCGTAACCCGAGTGTTTTAAGCTTCATATTACGGAGTCAACGCATGAGGTATTGTTTAAAAAACGTACCTCTTAATTTAATAAACAAATAAGAAATATATATATATATATATATACATCTACAAATTCTAATTAGTATTTTTCCAACTCATCGGTTACTTGTAATGCATCCAAATCAATTTTAATATGAGGTAAACGTACCAGTTGTGCAGCCAGCTGTAGCTTGTCTAACAGCAAGGCAGTGACGGGCGAGTGCCACTGAGGAGCGACGTGTAACTGCCGCAGTAGTTGTACCAACGCGGCGCAGGTTCCACCCGTATAGCTAGCCGTCGCTGGAGCTCGCCATCTGTTGTCTATATATCAATTGATGTGGTTAGTCTTGTACTGCTGTTTGATTGCACAAAACATTATAATCTGTGCCCTGTTGCATTTTAAAAGATAAGTTTACGCGGCAGAATATATATAAAAAAATAGAATATTTTATGTGTTGGATAGATATAATAAAATGATACATTGGGAGATACTATTCTATTCAGCCGGTACCTTACGGTATATAACTTTAAAAGTTTGTAAATTATTTTTTCTTTTGATAAGGTTGTAAAAAATAATAAATAAATCATTCGTTCAATGTAATTTGCAGTAAGTCCCACCACCAGTAGTACCTACCATTGTACCAAGTGTCGTCAGAGGTGACTGAAGTACCAGAACTGATTTATGCGATTGCCACCACGCCTTCCCAGCGCGGCAATAACGGAAAATATTCCACTTTTACTTTAGGAGATCTACGGCCACTGCGGGACGTAGGTCTCCCCAAGAATGGGTGAGGCAAGGGCATTAGGAAACTTCAGGCATTAAAAATGCCCCATTCGCCATCCTCTAAAAGTCTCCACTTATATAAAGCTTATCAACATTACAATGACAACTCCTTCAAACAAAAAATGCGGCGGTGGATACGTGCAAAGAACGGGGTCGAGTAAAGCCGGTCGCCGATCCAAACTATGTATGTCTCCAGCCAGCACAAACAAATATATATTACCACAAAATCTATTGACATTACGCACCAACTTCCTCCTCGTCAGTATTAGAGGGTGCCAGCGCATAATGATGGGGCCGCAAAGCCGGGTCGACCGCGTGCGTCTCCAGCCATATGCGGCCGATCAACGCCAGCAGTTGAGCAACTACGGTACGTCTCCATTCGGTGGTTCCACTGTGTTCTACTAATACGCGACGCAGTAACCATAACGATTGTATCTGGAAAATTACAGTAAAAAATTACATATTGTACTGCATTAGGTACTTTAATGATAAGGTAGGGATGGGCAGCAGAATACCCGTCGCGAAAGCTGCGATCTGCGATTACCAACACATTTGCCCAGCGCGTCAATCATAGACGAAATTCCCCTTTCTTGGGGGGGCTTATGTCTAGCAGTGGACTTCCTAGGGCTGTAATTATGATCATCCAAGCGGCCTGCCCACCTATTACTTTGTCTTAAACAATTTTTACTATGTACGACTCTTACTTTGGTAAGAGTCGTACATAGTAAAATGTTATCCCATTAACGTGGGAATGTTAATTCTGTACTTCGATTTCTCAGAAAAATACTATCGATCCACACTCTAACATTAGGTAATACATATTTTTTTCATTCAACTTTTTGGTGCCGTATAGAAGAAGGGACCTGTATGGATGAAGATGAAGTATATTAAAAATAATTATCCAATTCGGTAAAATCATTCTAGTATGTTGGCGATACATTTTTCCTATTGCCAAATTGGTGTACTAACTTGTAAATAAATGAGATCTTGTGTTATAGGCTTGTCGGTAGCAGATATAATACTGTAGCAGAGCTCGAACCACGAATCGGTGCACAGCGACACTCGCATCTCGGGACTTTGGGCACTCGCTAGAACATAAAACTAATATGTAACAATATTCTTGAGATGCTTACTGTAGCCGTCTGCCTCCAAACAGCATTTCTTGGATACCTATTAAGCGGTAAAAGTCTTTCGGTTTGAAGAGTGAGGGAGGCAGTTAAAATAACATAATATCTTCAGATTACAGGTTCGCGATACGCTAGTGATATCGTTGTCTATAACAAGACGCAACAGTAACGCTTGCTACCAGACAGTCTGTACGCAAGTTATCATAAGTGCCTATACACAAAGTAAGCGATATTGGTGATTGAGTACGCATCAGATTAAAATTTTGTAATTAAGAGTAACATACGATGGATAAACTAGGAGCGTCTTTCAACTATACTTACGGCACCTTAAAAAAACAACCTTAGCCTGGAATCTAAACGGAAACTTTCCGCGTATAAGGCGAGTATTATGTAACCACGCTGTTTTTCCGTTTTGAAAAATATTACAGTGTACTCGTACCTCTAAGCAAAGCGAGCGCCGTATGGTGGTTGGCGGCGAACGCAGTAGGCGGCGGGTACGCGTGCGCATGCGCAAGTGCCAACAATCTCCTTTGCAACGCTGCCACGTTCCGGCGCGCTATGGCTCCGATGGAGCCCGCCGCGCGGCCCCCGCCCGCGCCCGCGCCCGCGCCGGCGCCCGCACACAGCGCGCGGATGGCGCACGTGCTAGCGTTACGGACTTCGCTCACCGGCCACCATTCTACGCTTGTTTCCACTAAACACACGAAAGATTTTAAAAAAATAATAACAAATTTTTATTGCAGAAATTTTTAAAGAATAAGCGATATGTTAGTGATTATTTTATAACATACTATGAAGTTCATTCTTTAATATTGCAGGCAAACGTTATTTGCTTATTCTTATAAAAATAACTAAATCCTGCTAGATTTGGAACAGTCTGATACCCAAAGGCACTCGAGAGATATTTTGTATGTTTCTTTGACTTTTCGTTGTGTATATATTTTTTTAATAAATATAAGACAATATTATGTACCACTTACATATTTCAGCAAATAAAGGATTTATTAATATAATAAACAAACATCATTTAAATAATAATTATCCATACCAGATCCATGGACAGTTTCATCAATAGACGGCGGTGGAGACGGCGACCGAGCTAGTTTCAAATCATATTTCCCTTCCTTGCCCATGCGGTAAGAGTTTGTGCCGCCCGCGTCCCATGCAACTCGCACCCAACCGTCCTCTCCTAGCTCGCCTATCACTCGACCTTCACCACCCGGTACGCCATCCTAGGTTCATAAGAAGATGAATGATAATATTTAATGATATATAATATAAAAACTTTTATCACCACATTGGGGCAAACATAAGAAACCGCCTTTTCTTATTCCATCTCGAACGCTATATAATTTGTGTCAAAATATTATTAGACAGTTAATATGCAAGGATTATTTATATTTACCTGATCCCCCCATTTCCAATCTTTGCCTCGAACCACACGAGTGCCTATCTTCATTAACGAGGCTAATTCTGGTCCTGAAAGAGATGCTCCACGTGCACGGGCTCCCAATCTTTCATCTTCATAGATGATAAGGCAGTCAGCTGCAAACACAAAACAATATATTTAATATAATTCTTATAGCAAGGCGCGTCCAAGAAGGTTGGGTCAAGAGTGAACGTTACGTTACTCTAGTTAAGGATCGTGTCACCGATAGCAGAGCGGCCATGTTACGTCACTTGGAGAACAAAGAGGGGTCCTTGGAGCTGTGTAAATTGTATCGTTTTAAACACATAAAATTTATTGTGACTATGAAAGACCCTTCGAACCTACATAGAATAACCTATAATGAGAAAGTGGTTGATACAACTTACATTTAGATTTAAGTCCATGTAAAATCAAAGACGAATGCTGGGATGCGTCTCCCCCAATTTGTTTTAGTAGAGTCAAGCATGAACTGAGTGCTCCGCCATTGATCAGTTGTTCCAATTCTGGTCCCTGACATCCCTCAATAAGCAATGATAGCAAGGTAATAAGGAATCTATGGAAACAAAGAAAATTAGAAAAATAGATCTTAAAAATAACAAATATATTTCAGAAAACATATCATATCAAAATAAAACTACCCTTACAACGACCACATAAAGCTCTTTTATCGATTTTATGAACGGTTATGCGAGACGTCGATCAAAAAATTTAAAAAGTTTAATAAACCACGTTTAAGGCCGTTAAAAGGTAGTTTTATTATGAGTAGTGACCGCGTAAATGCTATAAAATATTAAAATATACCTCGCTCTCGAGGGTCTGTTCAGCAAAGCATGTGCACCATAATTCGCGCTCATCTTCAAAGGTAACGGTTGACTCTGTTCTCCTTCCAACACTCTCGCTTTTAACTCTATGAGAATAAAATCCATCAGTTTTGACCTTTCTAGAAGCACCATGTATTTCGTATACGGTATCACAGATTCGATGCCTTTCAAAGGCGGGGTGAGAGGTGCACTTGGTTTCACGGGGGCATAAGGGACAGAGTCCGCCATCGAACCTCCCAATAAACCGACAAGAGCAGCATATTTGACGCTTTCTGACATTGTTTGCGTCGAATGAAGGATATTGTTTATGATGTTGTAGCCATTTCTCCTCATATCTGCACGCTGGGCCTGTAAATATTATTAATTTTGAAATGTGATATGTTAATGTAAATATCAATTAATATATAAATAGTGAGGCTAAGAAATTGTACCCATTTTAAGAAAATTGTGCGATCAGATTAATTGAAAAAACGTAAAATTTGAAGGCTAATGTTAAAGTGCAGTGTTCTTATATGCAAAACGCATTAGAATTACATAGAACTTATTAAAATAACCATTACACACACCACTGTTTAAATGACAAAGTATCATACTTAAAGTAAATATTACTTGTATATTATTGCCGAGAAAATGATGAAAGATTTAATAAATCATTTAATGAATTGTGGTTGAAATTAGACTGTATGAATATATATATACCTGACAATACAAAGCTCTCCTTAGTATATCAATATCACAGGGGTCTTCAGTCATAACAAAATCTATCACAGCCGTCGTTAAACTTTGTTGTTCAGGCGTTACTTCTTCAAGCAGCCAATAGAGATCTATAAATTAATTTAGGTAAAACAACATATATTACTTGAAATTTCAATAATGCACGTAATCTCTTAAACCTTACCTTTCTTTTCACAAGCAAGTCTTGATACCCAAGCGTTCACAAATTTGTTCCTCTCTGAATTATCATCATCTTTCTCTTCATCAGCCATTATGAGATCATTCTTGAGATCATCAGCGAGCAGCATCACTTGCTTTTCGCTTTCTAACGATTCTTTAAGAATCGAGTTATCGGTAATATCGTTAATGGAGCTAATCGAGACTTCGTTCGTAGGCGTCTTATCGTCGATGTCTTTGTCTAATATATCCTCTCTCTCCGTGACCTTGAACTCCGTGCGACTTTCATGACGCATGCCATCGTAATTCGAGGCGTTCTTCAAATCTTTCTCTAGCGGCTTGTCTTTTGCTTTAAGTTTAATCTTTGTTTGTAGATTCACCATATCTTTATCGCCGGCTCCATCCATATGATGTTTTGGATGTTCTACAATAATGCTTGGTGCATCGTCAGGAGTTTTGCTAGCGTTTGCGATAGATGATTTTATTAATAATGCGTCACCTTGCAATAAGCTGCCGGTTGCTTTCAGCATACTCTTACTAAGACTATTTTGTCTATTCCTAAGATCTTTGGTTGTTTCGAAACTGCAATGAAAGAGTCACTTGTATAATGATATTACAAATAATGTGCAGTCCTGTAAGTCAATATATTTGAGAGTGTTTACCATTTATTGAAGCTAGGGGTCTTTGCTGCTTTCATAACCTTTTGAAAGATTCTCTTAGCTGTACAAGATCGCCGCGAAGGTGGACGCGAATGTAGGGCGGCGACGGCCGGTGATATCGCCGCACGAACTTCGTGCAAGAGGAATCTGGCTCTTTCTAGTGGAGCGGCACATACCTATAACAAACGGTTACCAATACCTTATTTTTTGTTTGTCTAAAAATAATAGCCGTGAAAGACGACAAAGGTATAGGAGCTGACAGTTGCCGGTAACAATGCTTCGCACTGCGATTCGCACCATGCTTGCTCAGCGGCAATGAACAGCAAAATTCCTCCTTTCCTGGGGAGGGTCTATGTGTAACAATGGACATGAAGAAAATTGTTAACACAAACCTCTTTATAACCTCGAGACAGTTGTTGTCTGGTTCGCATTAGTGTCCACTTGCTCTGTTGCACCGCTTTTACAACTTCAGACATTGCCGGTGACAGTTTCACCTCGCCCTTTTCCATTTCTACAAAAAAATATACATATTAATAATATAATTCGTATTCATATCATAAATAAAGAATATATTCTGACACCAATGGTAAGTCGAAACGGACTCTTTGATGTATAGAGTCAATTTCCAAGAAGAGTTATGAAAATTCACATAACAAAATCATTTTTTGTATATATATGAAAAACTCTTTACTACCCTAAAATTACTAATACTCACATGTTGTTGAACGTTTATTTGTTATTGATAAACTTTAAACTGCGTTCATTCGTTACCTGATGATTCCTCATTATTAAAATTCTATTTTGTTCTCAAAACATTATGTACTATTAGCCCTGAACCATCAATGCGAGTATCTATTTTACTCAGCCAAGCACTATTATTGAAGCATTTTGTAACACACTCACCAGCGGTAGCAGTTGCAAGCGCGTGCTCCTTCAACCCGGCGTGAAAGAGTAAAGCAGCAAGCAATGCTCTCCGCAATTCTTCCAAGGGATGCTCCGGTGGGAAATGAGGAGCACAACCTTCGCGACGTTCGCATGCCCACCACAGGTGTAATGCAAGAGGATCCTGTAAAACGTATTATAAGATACGATATCATAACAGCAAGAGAGGCAAGAGACAAGACAGTAATATTGGCATTGGAATGAAAATATTATTTATTTTATCCAATGCCTCCAATAGCTCCTTCTTAATAGTGTTTGTTTAATCAACACACTTTTTTTTTAATTCTACCATAGTAAGATAAATATTACCGCAATATTTATATACTTTATAAAATGCGCACTGCAGCCACGAATGTACGAATGTTCATTCTTCGTATATTATAAAACTAAATAAGACTGATTCAATATCCAAAG
>JACJUM010000875.1:5485299-5514742 GCA_020976665.1 Heortia vitessoides
ATTAATAATGAATATAGGAACTTCGTTCCACCCGGGTGTCCCTTGACACCTCTTTTAATATTTTATTATTATTGCCTGATTTAAAAAACTGCCCTGTAAATTAAATTAATCGATTCAAATTCAGACTTACATGTAATTTAGGCTCAGCTAAAGCGAAAAGCAACGCTTCGGCTCTCGCCGGAGAATAGCCGACGTTCACCCGAGGGGGCGGGCGCGAATACCGGGAGGGAGGAGCGTCACTTGCTGGGCTGTTGCCGCCAGTAGAAGACCCGCTACGGGCTTCGGCTTTTTCCTCTTCGAAAGGATTAGTTAGCTGTGACACCTGCAATATATGATAAGAAATAATACACTTATTAAAAGACATATCGTCTTGATTCGTTAGCGAAGCTGCATTTTTTAAACTTGACTTAATTTCATCGTATCAGCCATTGGAAGTCCACTGCTGAAATAAGCCTCCCCAAGAAAAGGGAAATTTTACCCACGATTGCCAGGCTAGACAAGCGTGTTGTTTATTTAACAATACAGTTTTACAAATACATACAAAAGGAGAAGGCAATTCAGTTATAAACTTAAAATTTTGCAAAGGAGTTCCTTTTATAACGTAAGGTAGCACTCAAAAAGTTATAAAAATTCACCCCTTCAAGGAGTAAAATGGGGGTGCCAAGTATGAAACTTTGCTGTTTTTAAAGTTATTCTAATGAAATTCAATATGAAGGTTCTTTATTGAAAGTCATGTAATACCTATAAAATTTCTTCTCGGAAATTATTCCTAAAGGGAGAAAAAGGGGGTACATAGTTAGCATGACAGTTTACTGATAATAGGTTTGGTTTTTCATATACCTGTAAACCTCCTCTTAGGAATACGGCAGAAGCGTACGGTGATGCATCGCGTTCCGCAGGCTGTACGGGCAGGGAAATAGCAAGTCGCGCGCCGCACTGCGTCAATCCAATGGCGAGGTTGAACGCGCACGACGATAGAATATGATGTGCGCGAAGACTAGATGTGCTTTCCTGAAATAGTACCCAATATTTATTTATTGTTACAGACTTGTCAAAGATTACAAAGGCATCACACGTTTGTGATCTCTTTGACTGGTAACCTAGTGTAAAGACAGTAATCATCATCATAATCTTATACGCTAGCCTGACTCTAAGATAAGAAGCTTAAAGAACTTTTGTTATGGATACCAGACAACAAAGAATCACAAATACAATACTTTTTTCACACCAAAGTATTTTTTAAACATAAATGTTTAGACTTGTTGGGGATCGAACTTACGACGTTTGGCGCATAAACATGCATACAACCGATTGAGCTGTCGGGCTTGTTGAACCTTTATTAAGGCTTGTAATAAAGCTTGCATCCTTTACTAACCATACCATACATATATTCGGCGTCCTGATCTGTCTGTCCTATGAGTTTTCTCAAAGTTTCCGCGACACTTCAAGCTGAGAATGCAAGCAAAGAAATGTATACTCACACTGCATTTGTGGCTAAAGATCTGTTCGGCGTAGAGGCCGACACACTTCTCAGTAATCTGAGTCAGGTAGGCAGCGTGCGGCTCCACACTGAGCGCGGCGGTGGCGTCGCATCCGCGCAGCTTGCGCACCAACTCGACCGTCGCCGCGCTGTCGCACTCGAATTGGTCGACGTCGAACACGTAGCCGGCTACTATGATCCAATAACCGCCTTCTTTGGTGTGGTTTTGTAAATCACATCTGTGAGGCGATACATAAGTTGGGGTCAGTGAGATGTACAATGCACGTCTTCTGGGTAGAAAAAGCGTTCCTTCGCTACTGTCGGCTACGAATTTTGTATACAAGAGCTAATTTTTTACTAGCAGCACTCATACTTATGATTTCACCACATATTTACCGATCCCCGTGAGAGTACTGAGATAAAATATTATGTCTCGCTAATACTAACTCGCTTATAATATAATTTTCAACTAATAATATAATTTTCAATTATTCAGTAAAAGTTTGACATCGGTTTAGTTGTTATTGAGCTTATTAGTTCAAAACATGCAAAAATATAAATCTTGCTTACATCCTTCCATTTTAGGTCAAACTCATAATACAAAACAAACAAACATAAAAGATTTATATAAGAAGTCAAACAGCAATTGAATACCGATAGCAATACCAAACAGGGATATAGAACAATAAAAATAAAATCATGATAAAATGATACAAATCAAGCTTGATTGCAATTAATGTACTGCTCATACCGTAAAACAAAACAGCATACTCACAAGAAATATGTATGTAGAAAATCTTTGAAACACAAAATTTTTTATTATTAAACATGTCGCGTAAATTTTCGGAAGCGTATTACTCTTGAAAAATTATATTATGTCTCAGTAATATTTGAATGGAAATATTATTGTGTTATTCAACCGTAGAACTGTAAAACATCTTTAAATATATCTTTTATTTTACGAACCGATCTATTCGTTTTAATGAAAGATTGCATTTAAAATGAATCATCGAAGAACGAGTCATCTTAAACAGTAGGTCCAGTTTCACACGATTATGCGCATACAGTCGACATTTTCGCTAAAACCAGATTGAATAAAACAATTAGTGTGTTGCTCACTTTCGTATGAGGCTGCTGTTAAGCTGATGGCGCCTGGAGACTAAGCCGGGCCAACCGAGCAGGTCAGCGTCGAGTCGGGCGGCGTTGGGCAGGGTGCGCGCGGCCTCGTCGCAAGCACGCGCTATCTTCACGAGCGTCGTGCCGCAGTCAGCCAGCGCGCACGCGCTGCGAGCCGCACACGAAACTACCCATGCGCATAACTCGCTTACTACGCGGCCTACAAATAAAAAAATCCAATATAGTGGTATATAAAACCATGGGGTATCGGCAGCGTAGATTAGTACCTCCTGTACTAGGTGTTATAAGAGGCGACTGAGATACCGAAGAGGCGGTATATCCACCCGAAATGGCATAGCTCAAATGCAATAGGGCAGGCATGAGCAGCAGCATTCTAGTCGCGAAACTACGCTCAGCAATGGCCACCACATTTGGGTGAAATGGTCTGTAATTAAAATTCTCTCTTTCTTGAGGAGACATGTCCATCAGTGGTGGTTTGACTACTATAACAATGATGTTGAAGTAGTCGTTTGACGCTAGCCGCATCGCTTTTTTTTCTTTCATTAGGGTATGATTTTAACAGTAGTAACCTTCGCAGATATTACTACTATTAAAATCATTGTTTTGCCCACTCTTTCGATATTCCAATTAGGCATAACACACTCCGGTTGCTAAATTCCTAGATGTTCAAGATACATGATTAATAACTAATAAGTCAACATTATTGGATTAGGCGCTGCGCTTTCTATCTTAAAACTACAAATTATGTTTGTTAACGGGACTGGCTAAAGGTGCTCGACGAACATAAAATCAAATACTCTTTATTTTGATTTTATGTTCGTCTATTCTATATTCTATGTTATTTAGCTTAACTTAAAAAAATTTATAAATAATGATCAAATCGTGATCGATGTAAGAGTGGAATATGGTATCAACCGAAGCCACGAGCGTTCGCTAAGTGCCACTTACCAACAATGTCAGCGGAGATGACGTCACACAGCTCGACGAGCTGCGCGTTGTCAGCCCTGTGCACGGCGCGGCTGAACGTGCTGAGTGTCGACTGCACGTGGTCGGCGAGTAACGTAGTGTACTGGGAGAGAAGGGCCCGGACACCTCCGCGAGTGCTTCGACCGCCTCGCGACCACATCGCTTCGCAGAATAATAACCTGAGAAATTAGAAAAGCAAGTAGTAGTAATTGTATCACTTAAAAAATTGCGACATTACAGCTCTTGAAAAGGGTTCCCGCAAAACCGAACGTAAACCAAAAGTAAAACAAAACATGTCTAAAGGCATCATATAGGGATGGTTTTTTTTTCTTAATGTGAAGAGTTGCTGTGACATGCATAAATATTCTGTAATTTTGTTAGGTGGGCCCTTTCATTACAGGCTTTGCGTCTGTTTAAGCAAGAACGGACGACACAATTAAGGCCGCAGCAGCGAACTGCTGGCAGGTAACCACATCGAAAAATGAAATTAAAAATTCTGCACATCACCCAATCTACAGACAATGCAAAGAAAGCTTTGTGCAAATACAACATATTTGACATTAATTTTAAATAGGTACTTATGTATTCTTTTACTGCGATACGATTATTACTTTATCACGTAAAACATATTGAGTGATTCCTAATGGAACTTTATAATCATGTTGTTGATACATTAGACAATATTTACTAGCTGACTCGGCGGCCGACATTGTTCTGCCATATATACAATATTTCAAATGATTAAATTAACAATATCGCTATAACAAAAATGGATGTTGGTAGAAGTTTGAAAATTTATGCAAAATAAATATATTGTCAAAAAAAGAACAAATATCAGGAATGGATTATTCTTATCACTTAAGGGTAACAATGATACATAACAACCGATTCTCAGACCTACTGACTATACATATAAACATGTTATTTTTTTATTAATACCATAATTATACGAATTTATGATGTTGTAACAAAAAATAATTTATCCTACATGAAACTTAATTATAAATGATTTGAAGTTGTCAACAAATACGTCCAAATCCGGTTGAGACACAAATGAGGAGTGTGTTGAATGCCTGCTGCATGCGGCATAATGGTGATTGCGCACGCGCTACAGTATGACAAGGCAGAAGTGCAAACAGCCGATTTCTACGTCCGGATCGTACGCACACAAGTTTGTCGGGTACAAAGATACGTGACAATTACTTTACATGTGAGGTCACATCTCCACGCCATATTGCTATAGCGGTTGACATCTCCACTCGAGCTCTTTTGGTTATCAGAGAATTCATCCCCAACATTCCCAACAAGAACTTACAGGTTATGTCATTTTGAACGAGTTCGACAACCAACACTGGGACATGAGAATTTTATATATTAGGTAGACATTAGGTGACCTGAAGTTGCCAGTGACCGCTAATAAAACAGAATAAAACATATTGTTACCTTTGAAATCGAATAAGAAGATCGCAGCTGGGGCTCACAGTGTCTTGGTTTTTTGGATCATCGGTTTTGCTAGTGTCACCGTTAATTATTCCGTTTATATGCATTTGAGTCTGGCAACTTGTATTTCGGATTAAATGTTTGACCTATAAATTAGAAACAAAGCAATATACATTATTACCTATAGTATATTATATTATAGACGGATACATCGAAAATATTAAAAATGTGTACAAACCAGATGCATTAAAGGTACAGAAGCTCCTTTATCAGAAGACGTGGCATTGTTTAGTTGGTATTCTTCTGCGCAACCTGAAATGGAAGAATATTATGTATTTGTAGTCTATCTTTATTGTTTGCTCGGCATTTTCTCGAAGAAAACGTAACAGTAATAGTTGGTACCTGGAACTTCAGCATCATCTCCATTGGCAACATTTTGTGTTCCACGTTGTCCTGTCACTATGTCGACCTGGTCGTAATCCCTGTTTAAATACACTTGATTATATTTGCAAAATAATTTTCATGGATTATGTTACTAATATTTACGCCTTGATATCTATTATATTTTTCTAGTATAACCTACTTTATCAGTGGCCTTTTTACGTGGCATTTTTTTTATGAGGCAATTTCAGGCAATTTTATTTCTACTCTCAATACGAGACTTCTTATAGGCGTTTCGATTTTAAAAGGTGACCATTAAATTAATAACTTTCTAACAGAGATACATTCAAACATCGCTTGGGTATTCAAAACAAAGGAGTGTGTGTAGTGCGTCGAGATGTAGGGATGATTTAAAAATATTTCTTACACGTCAAGTTGAAGGTGATTATAAGCATCCATGGAATGCACTTGCAAAGCATTCTTGAGTGCGTCGCGTAGGCCGCCGCCGCCTAGTAGCGACCACACTAGCAACTCGGTCATAAACCTGGCACCTGCGCTGGCTGGCACAGAACCTATTAAGGAAATGTTTATTAAATATTAGTACATTTGTACAGTTTTGCTAGTAAGAAATTTCGTACTAATACATACCTTTGCTTATGCTCGTCTTAAAATAATTTACTCTATAAAAACATATTTCTTCTAGCTATGCAAAATTTTATCCTAATTATAGGAAACTTAAATTATAGGCATGAAGTGTATAAAATAATTTAAATGTAATTTTGTGATCATAACAGGATTTGTAATAATAATAAAAACAATGTCTATTTAGTACTAGCGCGGGGGCTTTTTCAACGTAGCCCCCGTTCTAGTGAGAACTATAAATAATAAAAGTACCCTAATTTACTCCTTTAAACATCAGCTAAATGTCAATGAAAGTATGGTTAAAATCAGTCTAGCAGTTTCGGAGTTTCCTTAAACAGACAGTGAAACAATTTAAAAAGGTAATTTTTGTTATAAATACCGTAGGTAAGTACTTCCATATGCCTATTTTAAAAAGCTATCATTTTAAATTTTATACGTATGTAGAAGTATATGTATAAGATCGATCCTATTTAACAATTGTTATTCAACCCACAGATCGCTTTTTAGTCCAAAATGATACGAGTTAATGGTAAGCACAGATAATAAAAACCTTGAGGCAGCAGCGCAATCAAATGTTGGGCTCTGATCTGTGGCGTAGGTAACAGAAGCGGCCAGGCAGCGGCCAGCGCGCGTCTCGCGGCCGCCGCCGCCGCGGGACCGGCGCGACCTTCCACCAACGCGACCAATGCTGAGTGCACGCCCGCACACCACGACCGTCCTTCCGTGTCGGCTGTTTCTACGTCAGTGCCATGAGAACATTGCCATGCGTGGACCTGGGAAACATTAAATAAATAAATACATTAATTCGACTTCTGATCTACATTAATAATAAATGTATATTTGTCCTAAATATACATCGAATTTATAATAACAATAATGATAAAATCAAAACTGAAGTATAAAAATCTAAACTTTGTACTAAAAGATGACTAACAACTAAAGGCGTCACTAGCAAACCTCAGACCTAGAACACATTAAGGAAACACTTTTTTATACACTACACACTTACTTGCAGTCTAAGTAGGTTGAGGCATGATATAGCTAACGATTCGTTTTCCTTTACTGGTGCAGAATTGCTTTGTTCTACAACTATCCTTAGTAATCTTTCTAGGAACCTAAAAATAAATCATGAATAAGAAATAAATGTATGACAAAAAAAAACAATAATTCGTTACATTATATCTCACTTACTTGAAAGTGTTGTCTGACAAATCTATCACGAATGGCAAAGACGAAGGTAAATCTCTAGGGCTTTCTTCACTCCAAACAATTATTTGGGTTGGGCAACTTGTTACACCTGAAAATAATTATATTCCAAATTAATAGAGAAATAACTAGAAGTATTACAACACAGGACACAGGCCGCATGCAAGCGGTCCTATTGGAGATTACTTGGGGAGGCCTATGTCCAGCAGTGGACGTCTTATGATGATATGATGATGATAATGATACTACTATATTACAAAACTGGTAGCGTCCCGTGGTTTCACCCTCGATAAGTTGTAGAACAAACATAGTATCATTTATGCTCCATTGTTATTGGCCTCAGCGTGATGTTATATCCTTGCTAATATTATAAATCCGCAAGTAACTCTGTCCGTCTGTCTGTTACGCAATCACGCCTAAACTGCTGGACCAATTTAAATGCAATTTAGTGCACAGATAGTCTAAAGCATTAGAAAGGACGTGGGCTACTTTTTCATTCGACATAAGAGTTGTAAGGGGTCAAAAGAGGGGATGAAATGTTGTATGGAAGTATCGCTATTGTAGGAGAACATTCATACTGAATTTAATTTAAATATAAATAACTACAAAATAATAACCACAAACAGTTTAGGCTGTAGTTAGTTAGTAACATAGTTTAGGCCTTGCGTTGATATGTCAGTCAGTCAGTCAACTCCTCCTTTTTTATATAGATATAGAATTTATTTTTTTACCGTTTGCTTTAAACGCTGGGTTTAAAACTTGGAGTAACTGCGGCACGGGTCGAGATATTTGCGCGCGTTCGTGCGTACCCCACGCATACAAGCCGCCGTCGGCCGTCAAAGCAATCCCGTGAGATGCGCCTAATGACAGATCTATTACCGTCATACCTAAAAAAGTAATGAAGTAAGTACAAAATTAAAATACATAAAAAATATATAGTCACATATTTATTACAGGAAATTACCTTGAAAAGCTTCGACTAGTTTTGGAATCTTCATACATTCTAGATTTCCGTGACCAAGACGATACCCGTCTCCTTTGCCCCAAGTGTAGACTTGACCCCTGTAGACATAATTTTTAAATTAATCTTCCATCATGGAATGATTGATGTGAGTGCAATAATAATTTAAGGAACGGAAAAGTAGTTAAATATTCCATAAACCCAGTGTCACGAAACGAAGCAATTTGTTGAAACAAAATTTAGAGACAGACGACCCAAATTTATACTAATTACTGTTATAATTTAAAAATACTTGCTTCGATGTAATTTTTAAGATAGCTCACCACACACACCCTCCTCCCAAAATATCACCCTCCGAATAGAAAAGTCCCCATATCTAAAGGTTTTTAGTACTAAACTAAATATAACCATATTATATAAAAGCGTCCCCCGACTTCGACCGTGTCAATAGTATTTTTTTTATTCTGTTGATGTTTAAACTGTGGAAGTTCTAATCCCTTTCTTTGGTATATAACCTCTAAAACTTATTTCTATTTATAATACTCCTCAATTTTCGATAGAAACTTCCCGATCCCGTACAAATCTGGCCCAAACACAACACAAAAATAATTATCTTTGGTGTAATCCTCTTACAGGCATAACTGTATACTCTCATACATACATTTTGACTATTAATTTTTATTTATTTAATTATGTACACTCACGGGTCAGTAAGTGCGGCGTGCCAATGCTCGCCAGTATAGACGCGAGTGACACGCAGCACCGAGAGTGACGTGAGCGTCCGCGGTACTCCACCCTCGTTGTCGCCGAACACCTGCACCGCTCCCTCCCACGTACAACATAGCGTGTGGCTTTCTCCCCAACCTGACGGACAAGTCATCCACCTGTATTGATCTGTATTATATATATACATATATATGTAGGTATTGATAGTGACCCATACTTCTAAAATAATTTGAAAAATATACTTTGCCTCTTCATCCTAACCAAATTCGAATCCCTACCCAATTTAGAAGTAATGGCTGATTACTCCTAAAATGGGTAGGACGATTTCATATTTGTTTATTAAAGTGCGCTAAGGGTTGTGGGTTCGATCCCCGCCCAAAATAAACATTTATGTTATAAAAAAAAATGTGTTTACTATGTATGTATTCAAATATTATATTTGTGATTCTTTAGTTTACTGATGTCCGTAAGACAAGTATTTATTTTTAGAGACTTATCTCGGATAATATAAAATCTCTCAATGAATTTATTTATTTATTATTTATTAAGTAGTAAGTATTAGTCTCCACGACTCTTCAATTTTAATTTTGAAAGTATAGGAAATATTGCTTGTCTCCGTGCTTACATAACTCATCATGATCAGCTATTTTTCATGTCCACGCTGAAGTCACTGACCGTCCTTACGGGTAAAAAACATGGGCAATGATCCACTGCGATGAACTCATTAATCACTGAGCCGTAATCTGCTCTTAACAAAGTTACGGTTTTACAATTACCTCAATTCGAATCATGCATCAAACTGATATATTGTTAATGGTCATTGTACTGTCCTCAGAAAGGCCCAGTCAAGGTCAATGATTAACAATCAAGAGTAAATTATACGACCCAATAGTAGTCATAAGTAGGGCTATTAGTGGTTGTAAGCATGTTGAAACAAAGAAGGAACAAATCTATGAGGTTTAATCAAAATCTTAACTTCTGCTATTAAGACAACGGTTTGTTAGCGCCAACGGGTACGAATATGGATACTATAAGGTATTGAAATCCTTATTACCTTCAGTTTTTCTTGTAAGTTTTTTTCTTGAGGCTCGCGTAATAAACCTGCTATAAACTTAGCTTTAAGACCCATCTGGTACCGGCAGACTATTGTTAAAGACCTATAAACATTCAATGACCTATTTGATTAAATGACTATCATAAAAACATAAGTTTGTCATTGGTCATTTGTATAATATTGTACTGAGTAAATCTGTATTTGTAGTTTTTTTGTTGTTTTGACGATTTAAAATTGCTTGATAGGCCTATATCAAATAAAGACATATTTGACTTTGATTATATTGGCCTGCCAGTAGTCGAGTCGTTCTGCACCGTGCTGATTGTGTTTCAGTAGGTTGCCACCTAACTATTCTTACCGAGAGCGATGTCAATGACTCGTTCGATGTTGTGCGCGTGGAACGAGACGGGTTGCGGTGTGAGACAGTTTTCGATGGTGCCGTGGCCGAGGCGACCCTGCGTGCCGCGGCCCCACGTGTACAGTGCCCCTCGCGATGTTATCACCGCACTACAAATTTGAATGATTACGAATTACTCCATTAATTCATATTTAAAATTTGCTATATAACTTAATTATTTTAATAATTTTTTTTATTAAACTAGCTCGACAAACTATAGACGCTCGTACTATCATAAGGATATCACTAGCGCATTGGCAATCATGTGACTTGAAGACATTATATCACAATACGCAGTAACTTGACTGCCTGTTACACCCTTCAAACCGGAGCACTGCTATTTGGCGGTAGAAATAGGTGAGAGTGAGGTCCCAATACAGACAACTTTTTGTATGAGGTCCGCTTCATGTCAATTTTTCCTTTTGGCTTATGCTGTAGGCGTTGCTAATGCCAACGCAACAGTTACGTTGGCTATGGCTATTGGTACCTATGTCAAAGTTAAAAGATTACTCTAATAAATATTCTAAAAACCATGTTTATGGTAAAGATATACGCTGAAAACATTATAATTTTATTAAATAAACGACACTTGTAGTATTTCTATTTATCTCTTCAGAATGCGTTGTAATTGTTTGTTTGTATTATCAAGTACGTTTCAAGATCAATTAGAATGAGCATAAAGATCATCCGAATCGTTATCGATTAGTCACACATTTGCACCTATGCATACGTAGGACTAACTGTGTTATTTCATTAATCTTGATACATTTGATCTAGCAGTAAATACTTTTATATGGGACACAGAACACCCTACCCCACACTCAACATTTTGTACTTTACAACTTTGTTTACAACAAAAAATTATGATTAAAACTTTACAACGATAAATTTAGACGTTATGTGTATGAGTTAACAGGCATATCTAAATCGTGCAGGCAATATACAGCTATATTGATTAGGCGATTTGGTACTAATTATTTATAATATCAGCCATTGGAAGTCCCCTGTTGGATATAGAACTCTCTAAGACGGGAGGGATTATGCCCTGAATTACCACGCTTGGCAAGCGTGTTGGCAATCGCAGAACGTAGCTTTTGCGACGGGGATGCTGCTGCCCATCCCCGCCCTGTGCATTTAGGCTTCACTGTTTCGGATAGATATACCACCATCTGTCGGTTCCGGTACCTTAGTCCCCTTTTTGAAACCTGGTAAAGGGAGAGGTACTATTGTACTCTGCTTAAATCCCACGGCTAATTATTACTAGTTCAATTTTAAATAACGAACACGGACCTGCAAGCGACTCCCGCGGCAACCTTGACGACTTCGTGATGCGCGAGGTGGTGAATGGCGGCGGGTGCGTCCCGGGGCGCGGTGTCCCCGTGACCTAGGCGGCCGTCCTCGCCCGCACCCCACGACCACACGCCGCCGCACGACGAACAACAGAGGAAATGCCGGCCAGACGAGTGGCACGCCACTTGGGTTATTGTTTTGTTTTCTAGACCTGCCGACAACACCGTAATAAGAGAGATGATGAAAGACTTGGTTTTATATAAAAGGCAGATACACGCTGACTTATAAGACGTTATACATTTAATATTCCTGTAAAATTTAAAAGCACAGAGAGGCAATTAATTAATGGGTAAATATCTTTAAGTCACAAGGTTGGCAACGCGTTAGTAATATCCTTCTGATATTTCGAGCTTGTAGAGCGCTGCAGTGACGAAGAAGCGAATACGTATACTAGCAACCTCGACACGCAGCACTATATAATAACATAAATTCACATTACATCTCAGACACTGACCTGACTCTTGAGATTAATCGAGTAAAGCAATTACAAATATAATATTTAAATACATATTTTACACTCAGACACAGCATAAACACTTCATTTCATTATATAAATGTTTGTCCTAAGTAGGGATAGAACACACGCCCCTTTGCGCACATGATAGGTTCACTACTATCTGCGCCATGGGGGCCGTCGATATATCGTGTAACGCTATAGAATCTGAGCACGGATAAAGTGCCCGTGCTGCGAGCGCGTTCGTGTAGAAGCTATTATGCTTATACATAACATACTAAATTATCTTACCAGGGACAAGATGTGGGGTCATCGTATCGTAGGGTAAGGTGTAAATAGCCCCATCTTGAGTCAACAGCAAAGCTAGTTTCTCTGCACAAGCTATTTGTTGTATCCTCAGCATACCTAAATGCAATGGTCCTATACCAACCGACACTACTTCTTGAGCCGATTCAGTACACTGCGAAAGAAAGTAGACAATTAATTTCCACAACATCTCATACAATCCTCGTTCCGTGGTAATTTGCTTAAAGCATTTGTTTTACGGACGCCAGACAATTATACTACTTAAATAACAAATATATTACTTAAATACATATATTTAACACCTAGACAGAATAAAAACAAATATCTTCATATAATTATTTGCCCTAGGTGGGAACCGAACCGCACGATATAGGATCACTACTATCTGCGCCATCGGGTCCGTCAAATTCATTGCATTTTCCATAGCATATAGGACTCGTATTATCGTAAGGATATCAATATTGATACAGGGGTAAAGAAAAAAATATATATCACTAATACATTACGTTAATAACAATTTCTTTTTAAACCTATAAACCGGAACATTACATATCCATTCAGACAACCATAGTAAGACGAATACCTCAGGTTCGTTATAACTGTTATTCTATTATCAGATGTTTGCAATAACGTACCGTAACGAAGCCCTTTAGAGGTGGCAGCAATGGCGCACCCAACCTGTCCAGGTGACACAACAGAGCAATACCAGCTTTTCTCACCTCCATCAAACCGTCTCCACTAGGTATATTTAATTCTCTGTAACAAAACACACAATGTAAAAGGTATACAACATTAACCATGACGACATTTTGAAACTGTATATGTACGCAGAAGGTCGAAGGCAAAACTAAATTGTATTACATAAACAAATAAAAATAAAAATCAGAATTTATTAAAAATACTCACTTCAGATATATTTCACTAGGATTAGGCTCAGTATTGTGTTCATTTGTAACGATCGGATTAGGCGCGGTCACTTTTGCCATGCGTCTTAAGAACGGCCCTAGAGGGGCTGTGCATTCTTCTAGGGTAATTCTGAAAAGGTCATAGCATAAGTAGTGTGTTACACTGTTCACGTGATACAAACAGCTATGAATCCATATTGATATGTAATACCGATTGTCAGGTTGACGTTTTTGGCGCGGCGGTAAAGTAACAAGCAAATCTGCCGCCTTCAACAGGGCTGGAAGTTCGGCCCGACGAGCGCACAGCTCTACCCAAACGCATAAGGAGGTACGCCAATCGCCCAGAGGCACGTTGCAACCCACTTCTCTGTTAAATAAAAATAATAATAATAAATAAATAAATTCCCACAACATCTCATAAACTAATCTGACTCTATGATACGTCGCTTAAAGCACTTGTGTTACGGACGCCAGACAACAGAGGAATCACAAATATACTACTAAAATACATATATTTAATACCCAAAGACAGAACAAACACAAATATCATCATATAAATATTGGCCCTAGGTGGGAACCAAACCGCACAAGATAGGATCTCTACCATCTGTGTGTCGAGCCCGTCAATTATAATATAATAATTATAATCAATGTTATATGTCAGAGATAAAATAAAAACTAGTCACAAAAGAATATAAAAAGTTATTAAACCAAATTCTTGCTGATATAATCATAGCTAAGAATCATGATTAGCAAATATCTTAAATAATAATCTTTTAGGTCAGGAATCTAGATTAGCCACAATTTGAAGAATTTGAAGAAAAGAAAATGATTGCAGTAAAACATAAAATATAGTTAGAATTGTTATAAGGAAGTTTTATTGTGTATGGTTCAATGCATATTCAGAAAATGTTTAACAGTTTTAATGTGAAATTTAAAAATACTTGTCTAATTTGTCTTCAGCAGTGCCACAAGCTAAAGCACTTTCGAATATATTGTAAAATTTGCTGGTTAAAAAAACACATTTCAAATACTGACCCTGCGACAACTTGGTGCAAGAACTTTGCAGCGCTATCCACTACCTCTGCCCAGATCTTTTGCGAACGCGGCGCCTGCTGCATTGCGCCGGCGCCTGCGAATAACGCCGCGTCTGGAAGAGCCCGAACGGCATCCAATGCATCGCGGAGCAGTGCTGAACACACATCTGCATCCTCTCCACACCGCCATGCACGGCGCACAAGCGAAAGCGCCAATCGCAGTGCGGCTCGGGCACCTACACGGGCTAAACCTAGAGAGCTGAAATATTTTCAGATTTAAATGAAACAGAAAAGAAATGAAAATGTAGGATGTATTTGCTTAACATAAATAATGTTAAATAATTACTAAGTGATCTGGCACATTAGTTACTTATTAAATTAATGCATAAATAGAAAAATACAAACAAAAAAATCTATTCTCTTTATGTCCTGTAAAATATTTGCTTTGTTAAATCAGGTAATGTTAAACTATTCTTTTTAGCAAAATTTATTTGAAATGACTATGTCATGATATCTTTTGATAGAAATGAAAAAAATCATGAGTTTACAATCATTTTAAACGTTTTAAAAGTTTCCCAAGTTTTTTTATTGTGGGTGTACCTGTTTACAATTAGAACATGGTAAATTTTTATAAAGCTTCCAGCATAGCTCAAGGCATGTAATATTTTTTAAATAAATAAAGGATTGCTTTGTAGTCTTACTTTTCAGAATCATCTGCTTGTTCCTCACTTTCTTCTTGGCTGTCAGCAATGTGTTCAACTGGTTTGTTCAGTGTATTAACTACATTGCTCAATGCTCTGTTACTGGCAGTATGTGGGGGGGGTTTCTTATCTACTTTAACTTTTTTTACCTCCCTATTATGGCTATGACTCCTGGAAAGTAAATCCTTAGTATAATAAGACAAAATTGTAATTGCTGTTTTTATGTTATCAATGAGCTTATTGCCTTAAGAAAGAATTCTAAATAAATAATGATTATTTATGTCTATGTATGTTCTGAACACAAGGAAAATTTAACAACAGGCAATTAACAACATTTTTATGTTAAATTACTACTATAACCACTATAACTACAAGTAAAACAGTATTTGTAATTATAAAAATTAGATTAAAAACGAGTGAATACCATTTAAAAGTAATAATTAAAGTATGATACCTAATAACAGCTACAAGGTGTCTATTGCATAAAACTATCAAGCGTCGGATTTGTGAGATGTATGGGCAACTGACAGCTGTGTTGATGGCTCTCACATGCTGCTCCCACAAGAGGGATTCCATGAGATTTTGGAGGCATTCTGGTCCTGTAAATGTATTTGATTAGATGTTGGGCTCACCAATCCCATTTAATGTTATGATCAAGAAACATGAAGCCAATAATGACTACACTTAATTTCTTAGTTTTTACCTATAAATAAACATGGTTATGAAATAATATTCATTATTTTTCAAATATTGACTACTCAAGAAAGGCAGAGGTTACATATTTTGGGTGGATTATGTATAATTTGACTAATAAAAAATTTACATATCCTCCTCATGTTGATGACTACTTTAGCAAGATGATTTTGTAAACAAAAATAAAATAATCTATTTTGTGAATAATAGAGTTCATTTAAGGTACCTGGATCTTGTTTCCATTTGAGATCATCAATAACTTGAACTGATGGTGGTGGTGCCACTATTTTTGCTTGGATAGCAATCCTTAGCTCTTCTTCTATAGAAAGGGCAGTGCATGGAGGGCATGCACAGCCAGAGTGAGGTCCACACAAACCATCACAGCAAGTGCATGTTAAAATCTTTAAAAAAGAGTACAACTAATAATTACAACAATAGTAGAGTGCAATTTTTAAAGGTGGGACATAATTAGTCTAAAATACTCTTTATTGAATCTTCTTACAATCAAATTGTCAGTGTAAAAATAACGATGTATATATTTTCATTACTTTACAATTAAACTTACCCTAAGGCCACAGTAATATTTGCCACTTTCGCCTAGTTTTGCAGTCACTCCTGCTGTATTGACAAGACCGTTTCCGGCGTCAAAATATATTTCGCGATCTTGCAATAAGCTATTGAATAAGCTGCAAAGGGATTCAGGATTATGTAAAGCATCTTGTAAGTCAGGATTATTCCATTTAGCATCTAAGTGTTGCTGTGGGCGAAATATAAACTCGTCTTGGTCATCAGGGACAGACATTTTCGCAACCGGCACTTTCAACACTACCTTAATGCATTTTGAAACATTTAACTAAACTACCAGTCACTAGTTTAATGATTTTATCAGAAAGAGTTGTAATGTCTTCATTTTTCTGGAATTGCTAAATTCTATTTGTTGATTAATTTATGAAAATACGAACAATCAATCGAAATCCGAAAACTGTCAAACTGTCAAACGTTCCGTATCATTAAAACCAGTGCATAAATAGCAGACAGTTGCGATACAAACTGTACTAAGGCTGAATATTATAAGACGCCAATGATTCAATACCTGCAATATTAAAAATGTTAGCTATCAATGTCAAAGTCGAACAAATGTCATCAGACAAGTAAAGAAACATGGCATGGCGAGTTGTTATCGTCATATTATAAATTAAAAATGAGCAAAATTCTGTGATTCATTTCCTTAATATTCGCAAAATATAGTACAGGCTTCAGAAATGGATGGCGATATATCGGTAGAATCCAAGGAATATCTATATGGTATATATTTTGTTTTTAAACCAATTGAATTATTAAAACTTTGTCCTTCGCTTGCGGCATAAAACAATTTGTATACATGTTGTTGACCTTTTGTTTGAGCATCATATCCTTAATTAGTACCCTCTTTATTTATTCAGCTTGAATATAATACGCAACTGCCAACAGTTGTTATTATTAAATGACTACTTATTAAAATTGTTATCGATATCCCATATCTCTAATGAATTGCACATTACAAAACTAATTTCTTTAAAATAATTAATCAGTTTTTTATGGATTTAGTTTATAGAGTTAACTTGTGCCAACATAGGTAATTACAACATTCTGATATATTCTATCTCCATATACTCAGGTGATGATTTCCTGGATGAATTAACCAAGGACTACCAATGGACTTCGCTACTTGATGCTGCTGATGCTTCTCCAAGTGAAATCTTGGCTGATGCTGCTCCTATTCTCATACCTTCAATTTCACCAAATCTTAGTGTCAACTCTTGTCCAACTGAGAGCAGCAATTCTGATTCTGGAAGTGAAGATGATTCTAAAAAGTAAGATAGCAGAGAATTTATAAAAACAGAAAAGTATACAATGAAATGTTAAAACAATTACAATGGTTTTGATATATATAGTATTTTTAAGTGCTGTCATTTCTATAAGTTTGTCATCATTACCGTATAAGGTTTGTTATTTAACATGTAATGTTTGTAATGTATACTGTATAAAGATACATTTGGTGTGATCCTTCTAGACTAGGGATATGTACCAAAGTGCAGCCCTTAATTAATCACACAATAAATAAAAATATTGTCTTCAGTTATAACATCTGTTTTTATTAACAAGAAGTGCCCATGTATCAAGAAGTGATCACTATAGTGATCAATGTATAGATTGGAGTAGTTAAATTTATATACTTCTAATAAATAAAATTGTATAAAGAGTAAAATTAATAGATATTAATTGTGTTAATAAAATTTTCAACTATATTTTTGCAGCAGTTCTAGTAGTGCATCAGTCCGGCAGTCATCACAATCACCCCTTGATTGGTTGTCTACTTTGGAGGATGAACCCTCAATAAGTTTAAACTTGGAAGATGTAGAGTTATTTCTAAAAAAAGCAGGTATGTTATTAGTTCTCAAAGAGAAATTAATGGTAAAGCTTTCACAAAATTACATTTTTTTAAATTACAGATCCGCTAGTTTTAGAAAACCATGAAGCTGTATCTCCTCCTCAAAGGGTTGGTCCAGTCATGGCTATAGAAAATGGTGTCATAAAGGTATTGTTGTAATCCTTACTTTACTATAAAGTACATAACCTATAGAACATGAATTAGAACAAGTAATATGACAATTAATTTTGTAGGTTGTCAAGTGCAAGGATGAAAACCACAATTTGGATCCGCCTATTACCTGTTCCCAAAAATTATTACAAAATGGTAAAAGGCATGCACTTCTAACAATTATATTACTTATTTTTATTATGTTCTTAATTTTTTTTATTATTTTTGTAGGAGAAACCTATCTGCAGAAAAGCTATTTCAAAGTTGTTAATGAAAACTTCTCAATTAATAATGAGGTAGACAATAAAAAAGTTTTTAATGATCAAGTAAAATTGGTTATGGAACAAAAGAAAGTACCTACCATCTTAAGAAGGTCTAGTAACTGTGTGGCCAAAAGAAAGCCACCTATAGTAGTGATACCTGCAGAGAGTACAAAAGGGGGAAAAATTGCCATATCACCTATAACACAAAATACCAAGCAAAGTCATGGTTATCATTTTAAGGTTAGGCCTTCATAATTATTTCTCCATTATAAGCTTTTCATATTAAAAAGAAGATGTTGCACAAAGTATTTGTTACATTTCAGGTTTCTCCAACAACAACAAATATAATTTTAAGTCCAAAGCAAATTTTAACAAATAATGTGGAGTCTAAACCTGCTGTAGTAGAAAATGTTGTTATTCCTAAAGAAGAAATTGAAATACCACAGATCTTACCAACAATAGACCTCACAAGTTTAAGTGAAGCTGAAATGAGAGCCATTAAGAAACAACAAAGGATGATCAAAAACAGGTATACTGCAAGCATTTATGAACATTTTCAACTTCTCTCTTTCATGAATGCTACACTGGGAGTGGATTAGTAATCGAAGTCAAATATGACTTGACCACTGCCTCCACTCTACTCCACCTTACCAGACACCTCATCTTGCTCGCAGCGAGTATGAATCTAGTAGTGCCGATGGGCGAATGCGAACGATGAGTATGGTGCCCGAAGAACCTTTATCTGATTGATGGAGTTAATTCAATGCACTATGTAGTACCTCGGTACCAGCACCCAATACCTAGGTATCGGGTGCTGGCACTCATGTGGTGGCTCATGGCACTTCCTGAGTCCCATGAGTCACTATGAGGGTCTGTTGATTCAGCAGCTTTCGGTGAACCTGGGATGTGAGCGTGCCAGGCGCCACCACTCAGGCACCTCCTTATCCGGTGTCTCGAATGAAGTCTGATTGATTGAGACTACGAGTGATGAGCGACTTTACAGTTCGAGTACCTCAGAGAGGTGCCCAAGAGGGAGTGAGTCGGTCCATGTACTGTACTAATCGGTAACAATAATGGAGTCTGGTCCGCCGGCATCTGGTGTTTGCACCGGTATTGGTTCCCGAAATCGTCGCAAGGCGCCATAGGGACACGGCGGTACGATAAGGCGGGCCCTTCATATGTAGCCGTAACGTCGGTGATGAGTAAACGCTATAAACAAGTGCAACGCTATAAATAACATTTAGAATAGTGCATGTCACATTTGCTGCGCAATATTTCAGTGTAAATATTGATCAGGTATTGTCTGAAGTTTAGTATAACAGTTTTTCTTGTGCAAGCACTGTTGTTTGCAGATTTTCTTACTACAGTCAACACCGATTATAACGACATCGTCTATAACGACCGGATTCTAAGGTTCTGGCCGAGTCTGTAGTAAACTGTTTAGTAACCATACCGCCTTAACAACATCGGATATAGCGACATCGTTTATAACGACGAAACTTTATTGATATTCATCGACTCTAACGACCAACCGCATTTACTCCCACCAATACAAAACAGTAAGAACGATCTATGCACGAGCAAAAATTTGTTACCTTTAACGACCAGTTCAATACTGATGGTATTTATAACTTAAGGAGTATGAAACGTAAAATGCAAAACATATTTAAGAGTGGACTTGAAAAAAACAGACTAAAATGTCTGATTACTTTAAAAACTAGTATAAGTCTTATATTTCAGCTAAGTACATCTTAGATCTCTAATTATCTTAATATATATAAATCTCCTGTCACGATGTTTGTCCTCGATGGACTCCTAAACTACTGAACCGATTAGGATAACATTTTCACACCATATGTAGTTTGCTCCAACTTGAGAGATAGGATAGTTTATATCTCAATATATAGTCTCAATTTTGTTTAATTGCAAATTATTTGTCTTTAATTAATTGACAGTTAGAATTATCTGTTAACTCCAAAAGATTCTAACAGATGTCGACACTTTTCGACTCGATTGAGTTAGTACTAGAATTAGCCACCATATTTTTTTACAAATACCATCTATGTAAATAGCATGGTGGTTCCCGTGACTGATGTTCTCCAACCGTTCCTCTTAAACTGTATACATACTTCAATATAATATAACAATAATTTTAGCCACAGCAACGCGTGGCCGGGTCTGCTAGTTTCATAACTTTTTTTGACATTACATTTAAAAACAATATTTTATGATATATTATATATATATATATATATGTACTTATGATAATGTAACTACTTATGCTATGTATTGCTTATAAAAACATACCCTTGGTCTCATCAATGACGAATTTGACTTTATGTATTTATTTTTTATTTCAGGGAATCCGCTTGTCAGTCGCGTCAAAAGAAAAAGGAATATGTAATTGCGTTAGAGCAACAATTACTGGAAGCACACCAAGAGATTGCTAAATTACGATTAGAAAATAAGTTGCTTCGTGACCAAGTCGAAGTTAATGGAAGAGGAAGAAAAGTTAGCTTTACTTATTTAACTAAGTTTTACGCATTTCTTGACTAGTATTTGGAAGTTCCAATCTAATACCTTACGTAAATACATTAGAATTTATTGACCTGGCAAATTGTTAAATTGCATTTTATTATTCTTACAGATACCGAGAATAGATCCATCTCGTCTTGTTATACCTAAAAAGAACATAGCCGTTTTATTTGCTATGGTTTTCATGGTTTCTTTAAATTGGAACATTTTAGGGTAAGTAGAAATACATCCATCTATCATCTATCCGTTTTGCTCTACATTTATATATATCATTTTGTCTTACTTCAACATTGTCTTCTCAGGTGGAACTCAAAACCATTTATTGGACCTTCTGTTCCACATCAAAATACAAGACATTTACTCTGGTCTGTAGAAAACAGTGGAAATAATTTAACCCCAGGTAATAAGTATAATATGTGATAAAATCCAGTTAAAAATATATTTTGTTGTGTACTTGCTAATCACCTGCATAGAACAATATTTGTCTGCAATAAAATATAAATATTGTATTATTGAATGTCTAAAATATATTCCAGACGCTGATCAAGTTGACAACATTACATATAGCACAGACTGCCAAAATATGTCCAACACCAATGGTTTCGTTAATATAAATCACACAGAAAGTATACGAATAGCGGGTGAGCTCAAACGGTGGATAGGCAGTGGAAAGACATTAAATTGGACTGACACACCCAGGAAAAAACGTCGAGTATATCTAAATGAGGAAAAAATTAATGGTTAGATATATCGCTTTTACCACATTCAGTAATAACAGTAAATGAGGAAAAATAATGTCGAATCTGGCTTGTTCTATTTTTTTAGGTGATTTCCTTGAAAGCTACAAATTCTTCAACAAGATTAATGTTGATGGCAATCTGATAAATTTTCCACCAATGAAAAACCAAGCACGAAATATAAAGGAAAAGGCACGACTACGTAGGTCAAGAAGAAATAAAGACTTAGAGTTTGAAGACAATCCTGTGATAGATTACGAAAGCCTTTACCGTAAACCGAAAAAGAAATCAGTTGATGAATTTAACATCGATGATTTAGGTGAATGGGATGATTTACTCCGAGCACTGCATAGGAGAGATGACACATTCTATGTAGTAGGTGTAGGAAAGGGTGAACACTTGCTTCTGCCTGCCGTCGCCCATAATGTTACAAGGCCACCAAGAATGGCCTTAATTTTACCAGCAAGAACTGGTAATGGTTAGTATTAACAATATAATTGTATTATTTGCCATTAGTAAAGTAATTACAATACAGTATTTATAATAATTTATTTAATGTTTCAGATTCTGTGATGGCGGATCATGTGACATTGATGCAAATTGACTGTTCTGTTGTTAATACATCATTTGTCAAACTTAAATCTGAAAAATTACCTGAAAGTTTAAGAAAGCATGTTAGTGATAGTTCGAAAGTGCCTACATATGAAGCAGTCCCAAAGATAAAAAACAACAAGAACCTAAAAAGCTCTAGTAATGACACAATAGATAAAAAAACGTCTGAAGTAGCGCATAATTCCAGTAGTAAAATAACTAAATATGCTGTTAGTTTCGAGAAACATTCACCATCATACAATATCTTACCCAAAGATGACTCTTTTGCTCAATACCTATTTTCTAAATACGAGACAAAACGAAAACCAGAAGATACTGCAAAACACACGAAAAGAAAAAATAAACCAGAGAGTTTTAAATAACATATATACACGAATAAAAAAATAATTGTCCCTGAATCAAGGTTCTCATAATTTTGCCATCGACGATGTTATATATTAGTTTTAAATTCAACCTTAATTTGTCTAGTCTTCTTCGCCTCTCCAATGAAGTATATTTTTGCCTATCATAAGTTAAAGTGAGTCTTAAAATTTGAAGCTTGATGAACTTTTACTAACATAAAACATATTTTTAATATTTATATTATAGTATAATATGATACTTTCTAATACTTACGCGTTCAGTGTTCATAATAAAACTAGCGGCTTTAAACGCAAAAAAACGCTGCTTGACGTTTCACATTATTTTTCTGTTTCGGTTACATTATGGCAACCGTTCTCAAGATTCAAAATTATGTTCTGTCACTCGCAAAATTTTATTAGTTTTTGTTAGTACTGCGGGTATCTTGTAGTCTGACACTGCAGTTATGTTGGCCTTGATTCTAGATCAAATATAGATATGATAGGAACCCAGGCAGGTGATATTTTCCAATCATGTTTTTTTCTACAAATTAAAAAAACTACCCTATTTAATAGCTTTGCGAATCATCTGTGGATTAAAACGTTACTTCTTCGCCAGTAATTGGTGGCCAGGTTTGTGAAACCTGATGGGTTTGTCTAAAGGATCCTTACACATAGCATATTTTTCTAAAATTCTGTGTTTAACATCGGCTATGTGCTCTCTTAAATCCTTCCTGGATGTTTCTTGTGGTTCGGCCGATGTAAGCGATACCGTAAGTTAGCCGATATGTCGAACAAAATGTGTAAAAAATTTAAATAAAGAATTTTGTAATAATTTTAAAAAAGTTTTATAATGAGTAGTAAACGCGTAAATGTTAGAAAATACTTTAAAAAGTATTTCTATGAAAGTATAATTACTTGAATGCAATTTACGTTTTTGCTTCATAAACAAATGTTTCTGTTTCTATTCCGATAACTTTGCGGGCATGCAATTTATTAATTATACCTATTATTTATTCTAGTGTTAAAAAGTTTTTATTATCTTGTAAATATTTACCAAGAAACAGCAAAAACCTGTCTTTATGAATTTTATCAGTGCATTATATCATATACATATTAAATAATCTAAAACTGTCTAGGTTTAACAACCAGTATTTCAATATTTATTTTTAAATATTTGTGTATTATTTGTTTTCAGAAGTTCAGTTAACGCACTACACTACTAGTATATACTTAGTTAAAGTTTGAATTAAATGAATATCGCAGGAGTTAAAACAAGGAATGCAAAGTGTTACATTAAGTAGGTTTTAGATTTAAGTCAAGCCTAACTGGATACTTATGTCAAGTGTTTTAGGTATTCCTACAAGTGTACTAGATCTCGCATGTATTTCTAGGATTAAGAATTATTATTCATATCAAACAACTTGTATATTTTTTAATAGTTTTAATGTTTAGATAGCATTACACTTTTTTACAGTTTCAAATAGATAAAGTTAGCCACTTATAAAAAGCCACAGTATAAACATCAGCTACATAGAGTTGTAAAACATCTTTACCATTTAATTTTACAATTCATATTCGGACGTATACTTACCATTACGTAAAATATGTTTATCTAGTTAGTGTGTACCCGCATTGGATGGCTGTGTTAATTGGAAATTCGTGGGTAAACTTTTGTGTAATATTGAAGTAGTTTTAAGTACATACATACTTAATTAATAAATATTCGGTATGTAAGTAATATTAAAGTTATGTTTAACTAATGTCAGTTTCTTAATAACTATTTATTTACTTGCTGTTTCGGTCAAAAATGAAAAGTTTATCTTTGTTCTTATTATTTATTAAATATTAATATATGATTTTTTATAAGTACTTTCACACATTCCCTACAAATTAGTAGGCAGGCTAGGAAGATCAAATGTGTAATATGTAAGTATATAAATAGTATTTTGACTAGTATGTACTTCTTTCGTCCTGAATTATTTTAAATAAATGCAAACACGAACTTCTTTATTTTTTTTAATGTTATACATACTGATTTGGCTTCGGGTACTGATAAATAAATGGTCTCGAATTGTTACTTCTTTTTAATAAATAACTTATATGTATGTCGGTATTTGTTATTTCTAACTACCGTACCCTGCTAGGTTACTTGCTGAATTACGTGTCAATCCATCAATCATGAGGTAGACCTCATACAAAGGTAGTCTGCATTGGTATCACACTCACCTATTTCTACTGCTAAATAGCATTGTTCGCAGTGTTCGCATTGCTGTGTTCCGGTTTGAAATGTGAGAGAGGCAGTGAAACTAGTTGTTGCCAGCGACTTTGCCTGCGTGAATTTTGTTTTGATTAAAAGTACCTATTCTTCTACTTGCGCGATTCTGTTATTGAGTGAATTTAAAATTATGATATTCTCTAAGATGTTAATTGAAATCAAGTAAATTATGTCAAGGGTGATTTTATTTACAATTAATAACTAATGATGGAAACGCATTTATCTGGATAAGACACCTTCGCAAGGTGTATCGTCGCGTTTCGTACCATGCGCGGTGCTCCGACGATTGTGCGTAGAACGCGGGACTGCTGGGATTGAAGGCGGCCTTTGTTGGTCCGGCTGGTTAGTGCGTACCATGCCGGGGCTGCATATGTGAGGTGAGGTCGAACGTATGTTTTGTAAACTCCCAGCTTAGTTCTGAGCGGGAGTTTGGAGGCGAATACCGGGCGGAGTAGATGCGCGACCGACCTGGTCTTTTTGATCACGTGTTTGGTGTGGTGCTTCATGCACAGGTGGCTGTCTATTGTGATGATCCCCAGGTATTTGACCTTGTGGGACCACGTGACTTCTTGCCCCATTAGCATTAGTGGTTTCGGGAGAAGGGAGTGGCGGCCAATGACTGCAGCCTGTGTCTTGGTTACGCTCACCTGCAGTCTCCATCTGCTTAGCCACTCGGGCAGTAGGTCGAGGGTGTTCTGTAATTTCTTAGCTGCGTGTTTTAGGTTGACCGAGGATGCGTAGTAGGCGGCGTCATCTGCGTATAGTGCCAGATGTGTGCCTTCTCCTACCGGAATATCGTCCGTATACAAGCTGTACAGCGCGGGCGAGATGCAGCTGCCCTGAGGTACACCGGCCTCAGCGGCTCGTTCTGTTGATAGAACGTTTTCCACTTTCACTCGAAAATGTCTCTTATCGAGGAAGGAAGCTACCACTCTTGTGATTCGACGGGGTGTTTGTGACATCGATAATTTATACAGCAGACCCTGGTGCCACACCCTATCAAACGCCTTCTCCATGTCGAGGAGTACTGTGGCGGTGTATTCCTTCTTGTTGTAGGCCGTCGTCATATGGTGCAGTACTCTCGTCAGTTGCAGCGAGGTGGAGTGCTCTGTCCGAAATCCGTACTGCTCCTCCCTCGGTCTTATGTGCGGTTCCAGGTGTAGAAGTAGCAACTTCTCATACACCTTGGATACTGTAGGTAGCAGTGTGATAGGACGGTAACTCTCGGGCTTGAGTATGTTCTTCCCGGGCTTGGGCAGCATGATTACTCCTCCCATTTTCTAATTTTGTGGGAAATGGCCTGTGCGGTTGATGCCGTTGAAAAGGCGAGTCAGAGCTGTGATGCTTTTTGGTGGTAGGTGTCGCAGCATGTTGCCGGTGATGTTGTCAAGGCCAGGCGCCTTCCTGGGTTTCAGTTGTTTTATGGTCCTGCTGACCTGCCCGGGTGTGAAGACGACTGGGTCTACATCTGCCGCTATGGGAACGGCGAGATACTCTCGAAGATACCGGGTAACCGTCTCAACGTGTTCTACTTTGTCACAGGGGTGTGAGCAGAACTGGCGTTCTAGGTGTTCGGCGAAAATCTTGGCGCGGTCCTCCACGCGGTATCTCGGGTGGCCATCTGGTCCGAGGAGGGGTCTGATTGGAGCCGGTTTCTTAGAGATCTGGCGACATAGGCGATGGACACTGTTCCAATCTTCGCCCGCGTTCTCTATGGATCGATCCCAGCTTTCTGCTTCATGCGTTGAGCTGACGCTTAAGGGTTGGGCAGCGTGTCTGCTGCCATCTTTTTCTTAGATGTCGTTTCTTCGCTAATAAGTCCCTGCTGCCCTTGGGCAGCGGTGGGAGCCTGCTGCTGCGGGGCATGGTGCGCGATGATGATTTTGCGGTATCTTGAATGCAGGTGGTGAGTGCATTGGCGAGCAGCTCAACGTCCTCAGAGGTGGTAATTGGTAGCGTAGGGGTATTCGAATGCATGGCAGAACTGAACGCCTTCCAGTCAATGGTTTGGCGAGCAGCCGGTGGTGTCACAGTGGTCGGTCTTCTTTTAATGACCACCAGCACCGGGAGGTGATCAGATTGGAGGTCCTCGAGGAGGGTCTCCTGCGTCAACACGCTGTCCAGGCCTTTGTGGATCGCGATGTCGATTACGTCGGGTGTATAGGAATGGTGGTTGGGGTAGTGCGTGGGTACCTCCGGACCACTCACGATGAAGCCGTCATAAATCGTTATTGCGTTTTACCGTTATTGGTCTACACTACACTTTCTACATTTGATGTCGTGTTTTGTACTTTCGTATGTAATTTTTTGACCGCAGTGATATTTCGACAGATTTGCAATTTCTGAAAATATTGTTTAAACATGTAGCTGAAGAAGAAGTTATTCTAGCAGGTTCAAAAAATTGGTAGTTTAAATCAAAAGCGTTAAAATGGGAAATTAATAGGTTGCACATAGGCGATGCTTTTAATAAATCTATATAGCGTAAAGCCTTCCTAGATAAACGGACTTATCTACACACAAATAAATGTTCAAAACGAACCAGTAGTTTTTACCGAATAAAACTGTAGGTACAGCTTTATAACATTAAGGATAGACGTATGCATAAAATGAAGATGGCTAACAGAAACCGCAAGCACGCTTAAAACTAAAGGAATCTAAATGGTTAGACAATTACAGGAATTCCTTTGCTCCTATAATTTATTAATTATATCATGATTTTCGTAATTCTGACATAATTGCATTAAATGATAATTCTGTCTCACTAGTTAAGCACCTCATTAAGAGTATAAAGGTATACTAAGTTTGAACCCAATCGGGTCATTAGATATCTTAGCTTAGGCTCTCTAGCACGTGCGACCTTAATGTGTTCGTATGCCACAATACATACAACCAGTACACCACTGCATAAGTATTTCACATCTTTTGTTAAAAAAGCTTTGGAATCGCAACCGGGGTGCACCACACACCCTGGAAATAGAGCCTAAGTGTGCAATTTGGCGGTCTATTGGTCATCAGTCAGTGATTAGGTGAATAGGTACGCGTGAAGTTGTTAGAAGGTACGCAGTAATCTTGCCTAACTCAAGCCTCCATTTGTTATTCTACCTTCCACGGTCGATATAACAAATGGACGACGATGGTGTGAGTGGGTCAGCTAGTCTGCCGTCCTAGTCGGTAGGCGCGCAGTCGACGGCGGTTATTGGGAGGTACCCTTCGACCCCATAACAATTAATCTACCCCATGATAAAGCAGAATTTTATTGCAAGGAAATTCTAACGCCTCCACAGGCCGCGTTACTATTGCGTAAGTCGGCAGACTCTAACCCCGTCAGCGGATTCAAGTCCCCGCCAGAACGCGCGCAATTTGAGGAGACCTAGGAGAGTTGTGACAATTTTTACTTTTAGGGGAATATCTCGCTCCAGAAATATTTCACAGCTACGACCTATATCAATAAATGTAGCACAATTCCTTCTCTTTTCAAAACAATCATCAAAATTATGTGAAGTATTACGGTTTCCATGAAAATCAAAAAAATTAGAGACCACTCCCTTTGTCACAACTCTCCTATCACCGAGGTAAGTTGTGACAGGTACCGAGGAAAGTTGTGACAGCTATCTATTCAGATTGTTTGAGTATAAAAAAATACTATTACACATATTATAAATGAATGAAACATGTATGTTTTTGCAAAAAAAGAGTTTAATCATCTTTTAGCACACTAAGTACCAACAAACAGAACGTATAACCTTTCTATAACAAGTAATTATATATATGCAATTATATTATATTGCAGCTCGCCTCCAGTACAATCTGCGTGTGACCATCCTTTGCATTCCAAGCATTGCACCCACTCTTCATTCGATCTACTGTTTGAATAGGCTTCAAGGCACACCAAGCAAAAACAATCATTTTCTGCATCTTCTTCGGCATCCGCTGTTCTCTTCTTCTTATTAGTCTTCTTGTTTTTTTTAGGTTTCTTATCTTCGCTTAAGACACGCCTTTTTACGTTCTTCGCCTTCCAATTGGCTTCTATAGCTGCTATTTCATCCTTAGTAGGTGTGTCAGTAAGAATTGCGTCTGTTCGGTTGACTAGTTTTTCTTGGTGGAGCTTTTGGCAACACGGCCTAACTGATTCTGGCGAGAACACATTAGAAACAGTGGCAAGAGGACTATGGGCTGTGGACGTGGAGGCAACAGGTTCATTTGCATCACTGTTCATGACTGGGCTATGGGCTGAAGATCTAGAGGTAACAGGTTCATTTGCAT
>JACJUM010000875.1:5515142-5592672 GCA_020976665.1 Heortia vitessoides
TTCATTTGCATCAATGTTCAGGACTGGGCTATATATATATATATATATATATAGATATAGTTATGTATAGTTACCAAAAAAGTAGCCACGTTCGTTTTATTGAAGCTGGTAGCGCGAGCTATGCTTGTAGGTTGAGGCAATCTTAAAGACAAATTGGGATGTCGTTACATAAATAGCCACACTTCTCCTGCCTGTTCATTCTCCTCCCACGTCTTTGGAATTTCTTTATCATATTTTTTGGATAACTTATATGCAATGACCCTAGTTTCTTTTGTTGTCAGCCCATAATTAGATGCTGCACATGTTAGCAAATAATCACTATATTTTCTCTTCTTCTGTAAATATCGTTGGACTGGCGTAACCCATAGATGGAGCCTCACCTACTGGGTTTGCTTGATAAGCCACTTTCTTCTTAATATATCTTGACAAAGACATGTAGTTTAAATTGTAAGACGACGCGGCATCTCTTAGACTTTTACCTCTAAATTGTACCTCTTCAAAAGCCAGGTCGTATATTTCAACACTAGAAGTGCCTTTATCAGTTTTTCGTTTGTAGTTATTAGGCATTCTGTAATAAAAAAAAGCAATACAGACATCGCAGATGAAAAAAAAGTGTAAAAACAACCTAGCTGAAAAACAAAGTCAAATAGGAGAGTTGTGACGAGCTGTCACAATTCTCTTAGGTGCTCAAAATTACGACTAGGTCCGAATAATAATTAAAATTTTCTAAACACGATGCAAACATAAAAAACCAATGTCACGTTTTGAGACTTAGATAACCACACAACTTAAGAAAAAATAGCACTACAACGCACATGTAATAGGATAAGATATAAATACAATCAAAATTTTGAGGAAAAACTTACTTTTCGCATTTTTTTGCACGTGGACGTCGTAACTACGCAAACGCTTCCCGTGCGCCGCCGGCGAGTACTGAATCAACTAGCGCGTCTCTAAAGCGCCAATCGAGCGGTGTTGCCAGCTCGCTCACCTTCATAGGTAAAGAGAAATCGCGACTGTCACAACTCACCTCTGTCACTACTCTCCTAGGTCTCCCCTAGCCCCTACTCCTACCTTTCGGACGGGCTTCTCAAGTGGATGTCAACTGCCGCCTCGGAGAGTACAAATTACGTATCTTAGGCGAGAATCTCTACATCTATGTAACGATGTTCAAGATAGCGCATTACGTACCGGCCCTGTGTGCGCTGAAGGCCCCAGGTGAGCGAGCGCAAATTCCCCGGTATCTCGAACACCTTCTCCTAACTAGTACTTTGCTTCCCTAGCGATGGACGAGTTGCGAGCGGCGGTCACATGACCGCACCAGACCGCATGAAACCAGTTTTCTTGTTACATGAATTATCTTTCCCGACTTAAGAAGCCCATCGTTCGTGGCTAAGGCGGTGATAGTCTTGGAGTTGTGGGCACTGCGTCGGTGCTCAGTCCTGGGTTCGGTGCCCATCGGGGGATTGTGGGATCGACCTCATCCACTACGAGTTTTCTAGAGTACACTATGACGTTGGGTGTTCTGGTGAGTAGAATGTTATGATGTCGTGGAGATGTAGGTGGAGTGCGTGCGTGTTGTCCACACGGTCGAACATCGCCCTCGCTTGGCGGCGTACGAACTCTTCAAAGCTTTCCACTTCTAGATCCCTGTTGATTGTCTTCTCACACCCCATTATTGGTGCGCCAACAATAGAGCGGAGAACCCGGGATTAAACCCGGTGAGCACATCCCAGGCCGGAACTGCGTAAGTGAGATGAGGCCGAATATATGTTTTATAACTTCCCAAGTTTACACTAGTTGGGAGATTAGAGGCGAGTACTGTGCGTAAGATGCCTCGATAGTCGACCGTGTTTTGTTTATCACACGGGAACCCAAGGTATTTCATTTTGTGGGCACACTCGATATCTTGGCCTTGTAGGCGGACTGGAGGAGAGAATGGTATTGCGCCTATGATAAGCGCCTGCATTTTTGACGTCCTTGGCGACGTTGACAGTCACACTGTTGTCTTATTCCGCAAAATTTTTGCCCTTGTGGATTTAATTATATATTAGGTATCCCGACAGACTTTGTCGTATTTATTATACTTATATGTTTATCATCAACGATAAACTAAAATATAAACTTTCTCTCAAGTTTGATATAACTGTATACCGTAAATGAAAAAATATTAATATCGGTTCAGTAATTTAGAAGTTTATTTCGGATGAACACCGAAACAGGAAGTTTTGATTAAAATTTACTAATATTTATTCTTAATAAATGTAAAGATTAATAAATTACTCTTCAAACACCATTGCAAAAACAAAAAAAAGTGATACGACTGTCAGTTTGATATTGACAATTATGTAAAGATAACCTCACAATATAGTATAATTTTAACTAAAACAGAATTGTGATAAATAATCTGTCAAAACAGATAAAGAAATGAATAAGACTCTCTTATATCTTATATATATATAATAACTTATTGATTTCTACAAAATTATAATTATGAATTGTTTACGGTTGCTGCGGTTAGTACCACGTACGATCATTCGGCCGAATGAATTTACCATTTACTTTGCAAACTATAGTCAACATCCAGTAAAATTTATGGAGACACAAGACAGATGGAGACACATAGACAATGTTTCAAAACGATGGGAACTGATTTATAAAGCTCCTATGGAGAAATCGTTAAAGTACCTCTCTTTATATCTAACATTTTCTACAACTAGTATTACCTGTGCGGGGTTATATTATTCTGCTTTTGAATTTGATATTAGTAATATGAATAAGCCTTTAGTATTAGGTGAAGACGTTGTGATTGCCAACAGTGCTATGGAATGTTTTGTATATTTAGGAGCATTTGTTGCATTGCATATAGCTGTAAAGATTCTTCTTTCAAAATATGTGATACGTCTATACCAAGATGGGGACAAATATTTAGCTATATTCCGAGGACATACATACAATTCTATTAAGAAATATGAATTCCATCTAAAAGACTTTAAGAAACTAAATCCCACCCTAGTGATTTCATGGGGAGATGCCCGTTATTCGCTTTGTGGTAAACAAGCAATAATACTTGAAAACTACTTCAAGACACCGGAATATTTCAACTATTTATTAAATAACAGAAGCACTGAAAATCCTCAATAAAATTAATTTATGAATGTATTATGTATGTTTAAAGTAAATAGATTAAATTAGTGGTAAATTGTTTTTTTTAAACCTTCATTAAAAGTAAAGTTTATTACTGCACATAATCCCAAAAATACTTATATTATGATATATTGACTTTTTGAAGGCATGAGTCAGTCTGTTTGGTGGTGAGGCAGGTCATATAATACTTATGCCAGTATGTGTAAATGTTTAATGCAATGCAATCATGGGTTATTTGGTAGATAGAACAGGATAATTCTAACATAAATATGTGCAGAGCTGGCACTTTGGATAGGTAAAAAATATTTAATATTAAATTTTAAAGTAGTCATCTGCAATAAAAATTATACTATTATATTATTACACATTTATTTACTAAACAATCTACAATTTACACTAATTGGACTAAAATCCACCATTAAAGGCATTGTTCCACTTATACCTTGAATCTTTTTTGATAGTAGTAGAATCCATTTTTTTATTATTATTTTGAAAATCTTCTAAAGCTTCAATCTGCTGTACTTGAGGTTCCAAACTTTTCTTAACAATGCATTGCCCATTTTCTTTTAGTATAGTGTAATTGATATCTTCTAGGGTAGGCTCTCCATGGGGAAAGGTTATTGGTGTCACTTTTATTAAGTGTTTCACTTTCCATAATCGCATATTATTTTCTGGAATATTTTTTACAACTGTTACTCTATCCTGTAAAAAGTAATAAAATGTATAGTTTGATATATAACTTTTGTAAAAAAATATATTTAATGACAATATTTTTCATACTTCTTCATGAATTTTAAATTGTTCCAATATTTTCTTTTGCCACCAAGGAAAATATTTAGTAGACTTTATTCTTTCAACACGAAACAGCTTTGTGGGTATATATTCAGGGTCCTTGTGGTCTGCATGCCTGTAAGTTCAAATATGTATATTATGAAGATGGGTAATAGTATTCCATGCCAAAAAAATTGTAATGCCTATTACGCCATATAAATCTATTATTTTTTCTCTCAAAACTCAATTATTCATTCAATATATCAAATATTGAATAAATTTTAAGAGATCATATATAAATCTTTTGAACTAATACAAACCTTGGGTAATAAACAATTCCACCAGGATATTTGATTCCGCCAGGAGCTTTGTAGCCTTTAAGTCGTGAAAAGTTAAGTAATGGAATATTTATCTTGAGCAACTGACTGTTCATTTTAGCTTTTTTTATTGAAATTATTATAACATTAGGTTTTTTTACAGTCTAACCTCAACTCGCTTTCTTTTCCATTACAATGAACAGGCAAAGATGAGGACTACACTGCCTGAGTATCTGTTTGTTTATGAAAATTCATTAACAATATAAATAAATAAAAACAAATGTATATTCCTATTTTTTTTATTAGATAAACCAAAATATATTTAAACGTTACAAATGTAAAGTAATCGTAATGTATATAAATTATATCAGATCAAATTATAATAATTATTATATATTAAAATTGTATACACAATACCGACTAAAACTTATTGGCCCGTATTTATATACTATCCTGGGCAGTCGTAATGGTATAGAGTATATACAGAGTAAAGATATTTAATGGTATTTTTCTTCTCTGTAGTTTTCGTTACCTAAGTTCTTACAACACCGGATACGGTGGGCTTACTAATCTGTTTAATAATAGCCATATATTGAGTTTAAAATACGGTTTGAAAAATTAGAAAAGTTAGGTAATTTTGTGTTGGCTGATCTGTTGAATAATAAATAGCAGGCAACAGATCCAAATCTGTCAATTTTAAACTTAATATCTCTTAATATAATTTGCGAATTTTTCGGTAGGCAGATCTGTGGCTGTGTGAAAACATGTATCTTTACAATTTTGTAATCTTTACAATCTTTACAAATCTGTTTAAACTGTAATTGTAAATATTAAAGCGAGATCTTATTGGTTTTACTAACATACATATATTTATATATCCTCCAAATAATATATTTACTGTGTATCGTGTTACCAAAATTCTGTAGTCTGTTTATTATATTGAATACGAATCAATATCAAATGGTATCGATTGATTAATAAATCGAGCATTCAACTACTTCCCTAACTGTCAATTTTTGAATTTGTATTGAGATAGTTGTTTGAATTGTGCTTTTCTAAATGTTTATTTAAATTTAAGTAGCAGTCCTTTAATTATATGTAATTTATTTAGTTCAACTTTACTATTTTATTGATTTAATCTATGAACACTACTGATTGGTGATTTCCTGGTTTAGCTCCATGAAGAAAGTGCGATTTCAATCTCCTGTTAAAATGTTGAAATCCAGTATAGATGAATTAGAATGTCAATCACCTAGACCATTTATCGACGCGAAAGGATACTTTCAGTCTAATACTTGTCATGACTATCTAAAATTGTTGCCGTATAAACCAGATCCTGTGCAAAGATTTGAATGCAGTGATAGTATTCCCTATCCATTAGCTAATAAAACTAGCATTGAAACTGATAGTGCAGTAAGTTCAAAGTGGTTACCTTCCAATGAGCTGGAATTAAGTATGCTGGATAGTTCATGCCATGAACCAAGAAAACCATTAAGCAACTGTAGACAAGTAACAGTAACTCATGCTAATGACAATTATTTTTCTGATGTGAGCATAAATTGTACTAAAGGATTTCAAAATAATACAAAAGTGCTATCTTCTATTGAAAACATTGAAAAGGGTCTTCATAATATAGAAAATAATAATTTCTTTATAAAAAGGACTAGTGGGAATTATTTTAATAACAATAATAATAATACTTTTACTAATCAGTTCCAAAGATTAAGCTTGGGAAAAGAGAATGATCCTAGTGGGAAAAAAGCAGAAATAATGAAGGTTCCATCAGGGAATAGCTCAAGAGAAGGCAACTATCAAGTGATGACCCCGGGAGCCATTCCTAGTCTTAGAAATTTCCAAAGTCATAATCAGATAATACAGAATATGAATAAAGGTGAACCTCTGGTAAATTGTAGAATTCAAAATACTTCTCTAAATTTAGACTCTTTGACTAGATTAAAACAACCTGATAACAGCAATAACACAGTTCAAGGTAACATTTGCCATTGCCACCATTGCTTACCTATAGACTATTCAAAAAAATTATGTGATTGTAATAAAAGAAATAGCCATAGTTCTGACCCTCATAATACTCTTGACAAAAAAGCTTGGTATTTACAAAAATATACTACAAATAAATCTCATGACTGTATGGAGGTAGAAGAACATCAGAATGTTACTAAAGAAAAGAGAGAACCTACTGTTACAGATCTATTCAAAATTATTAAACTTCAGAATGAACAATTGCAACTTCTTCAGGAAAAAGTTGACAAATTTATATCAGCTAGGAGCAGTAGGAATGTTGATGCATCTTCACAAAATTGTATGACTGAGCATATTGCTCTTGAGGCGGGAAATAATAATCAAGAAAAGATTTCAATAGGTGTTATGACTAGTTTTGAGATGGTTAGGACCTCTACAGTTATTAACAAGGAAATACTTACACAAACTAGTGAAAGTGGACAAATACAGTGCAACAGATCACAAATAAGCATAAAAGAAGTTGTATCGAAATCACAGCCTGTAAATTTAAATTTCTTGGAAGGCATTATTCCTGTTGGCCAAAATGCTATTCTAAAAAGAGATGAATCCAATAAAGATGCTTGTGATTTTTCTGCACCAGATATTGTGAATGATGATAAGACAGTCAATGATTTAAGTCTATTCAATGTACATGTAGATAATGCTGTAACACCATTAATCTCTCCTGAACAGAGTTTGTACTTAGATGTTCAAGATTACAGTGGGTATGTACCTGATAGAATAATCGATATACTGAAAAATATGCACCTGTCATTGTGTTCAAAATAAAATTAGTTAAAATTTTCAGGTCAGATTCTGGAAGTGATGATCAGTCTAATGTCGGGTGGACATATTACAACAAAGTCATGGTAAGATAATGAATTAAAATGTTTCTCATAATATAGGCACAAAGAAGATTTTTAGTATAATCTGGATTATTACTTTTCAGACTCATGTGAATGGCATGTTACAAGATTCAGAGATGCCTTCGTCAGCTAGTGCTATGTACAGGAACACACGCCAGAAATGTGTTCAAATGCAAATTGACAAGACTAATGTTAGTGTGACAAAAAGGTATGTAGTATTTAAACTTAGTATGTCCAAATATATTATATACCCGCCCGTTACTTCTTTCGTATAGCAGTTTGCTGGCGATGTGTACTACATGTCCCTACCTCCTTGGGAGGTCATCGGCCGGCCGGGATCATTCAGTCTTTTGCAAACTACGATTCAACTGTCCCCGACGACGGCTACTCGACCCCAGGAGACGTCTCGAGTGTCATACGTTGGTATCTGCTCTGAAGGGCTGTGTGAAGCGCTAAGATTGCTTAAGTAATCGGGTATAGTGATATCCATTAATGAAAGGCCTCATCGATTCTTTCAATGGTGCTAGAATTGACATTTGAGAGTAGTTAAGCATTAGGTTCGTTAGAAAAAAAAAATATAGCATGTGATTCTTATTGTTACGCTAGTGTCATCACGCTAGGTTACGTTTGCCATCAAGCGGAAAGTACACTTGTTTGCTGACTTCATAATATAAAAATGAAGAAGTAATCCTAATGGGCGGGTGAATGCTTATTTTTATGACTTCATTATGTAACTAGTAGCGGTCCACGTTTTTACCCATGTAAGTTATAGTACCTTCATATTACATTTGCATCCCACATATATCATGACTTTCAATGAAGAACCTTCATACTACATTTCATTGAAAAACTCCAAAAACAGCAAAGTTTCATATTAACTTTCCCTCAATTAATCTTTCCTTCAACTTAACCTTTGCTCGTCATAGCCGATGAAAGTTTATAATATTTTTGTTATAAGCGGTGTGTTTACTCAATAGTTGTAGGGATTCGGCCGGGACCTAGCCATTCGTTTGTAATAGCAGGTTTGTCATTATAACCAATGTTGTTACATCCAATTAGATGAGATGTGTTGTGAAAGTTTGTGTGTATTAATTTATAATAAAATAATTCTTTCAGAGTGAAGTTTGGTGACGATCCTATAAGTATTCGTCAGCCGCACATATATGCAGCCTCAACAGACACTAGCCTGAAAATGAACCAGCTTGCGGCCAAGTATTTAAAGGGGAGAGTGCCGTCCCCACCTCCTCAGCATCAGATAACGGTTTCCAAGCCTATGATGCCTATGGACATGTCCTTTGCTACAAGGAATTATATGGAAAGACACAGGCTCTTACAGGGTATTTAGTTTTTATTTTTCTTTTATTTTTTGTGATACTTCAAAATTGAGGTCATTATCTAACTGTTATTTATTATTTTTAGGTAATACAGTAGAATTACGATCTCCACCCCATGGTGAGATTCCCAAAATTTTAGACATCACAGCTTTGAAACAACAACCTAAATTGTTATGATAGTTACTATAAATGTAGTGATGTAATATGTAACACTTATTCAATAAAATTAAAGACAAAATAATGAACAGACATTTATTTAAACCTCAGAGAAAATAACAGAGTAAAATCCTACTTTGTATATTTCTGTTTTGGAATAACTGACATAATTTATTTTAACTCTGAACATTTTCAAACAATTTTCTTCAATAAATTTAAATTTTTATATTTACATAGTTGTTATATTACTTCTACATATTTTGTCTTACTTTATCACAATGTCGTGTTAATGAGTAAGCTATTCCAATGCCAAATGATAGGCCTAAATATAACTTTTATATTGTACATATAATATAAACATCTGTGTATTTTGTGCATGAATATACTTTTAGTTTGATATTATTAGCTCATTTTTATTTAGTTGCACATTTATATATATATATATATATATATCTATATATTTATATATATATATATATATATCGATTCTGGTAATAAAATAGGTTTAATATTTTGTCTTTGTACTTAATATATTAATTAAAAATAATTTTATTATTTTCCATACAATGTTAATTATTCTTAGATAAATGAATTGTTATTTGTAACATTTAATATTTATCAGCTATTTTCTTTTATGAAATTGTTTTACATTCAGTTTTCTAAAAATAAAATGTACTATATATAGTACACATAGCATTTTTTGATTTGTTGTGTTCATAATGACTTAGACATTGACAGCTGTATTATATATTCTTTATTATTTGCCAGTATCCAGTTATGTAATTAGTAGAGACTAATGAAATATAATGACTAGGTACCCCTAAATAAACTTATGGCTATCAGTTTGGTTCTTTTTATTTTGGTAATGTACACTTTTCATAGAACAACACTGAAACACAGTTGACTAATCTAAGAAGAATACATACTTATATCTCAGAAGTAATACATAGTAGTATGGTAACATTCAGTAATTTTATTGAAGTAAATCTAATAATGCATCATATGTACATTGAAGATAGATTGTATTAACACTTAAATAAGATTTCAATTCTCTTGCATCGCAAAATATTACAGTTTTATATCATTAAAATCTAGATAGATAACCAAATGTATGGATGGCACTTCTTTTCTGGTATCGAATAGACATTCAAGACGTTTAAGATTATATTTATTTGTCTATAAAGAACTATTATACATCACTTTTTGTCTTACATGTCGCCATTTCGACTTGACTAGATTAGATAATACATTATAGTTAATAATTTTATGATGATTATTTTAGACATTAAAAAAGAATTCTGTACATATGTAAAGAATTGTAGATGGTTAACTAGATTCATAAACATCAATACTTCTTTCTTGATCACTGAACAACAATCTACGCAATAAAGTATCTTTGTTTTAAAAATTTGATAAAATACAATGTATTAATGATTTGAGCATACATTTGTTTGTGCACTGCCATCTTTTCGTTTAGACACATATATATCATATATATTTTAATATCGAACTCTATTTTAATTTAATTATTAATTATAAAATAACATTCATAATTATATCGTCAAAAGTATCTTATCCATTCATTATTACAATAAGTTCCTAGTTAATCTAAAACATGTATTAATATAATTCCATTCAACAATCATAAATATACTATGAGATAGGTTTAATTTAGTCGAATATTTCAACGACGTTCTTGCTCACTATGCATCACCCGAGTATCACATTTCAATCATTCTATTTAAATTATCAACTTCTAGTATATCCTATATTTTCTACACGAACATCTACATAAACATTTTTTATATAATTAGAACTAAGTATACTTCAAATTAGGTAACAACGATAAGTAATCTAAGAACTTGTATAGTTTTAAAATTGTGCACCTGGGTTCCGTATTCAATCCTAAGTCCCTACTATGGCGGTCGGTGTATAGTATGTCGGCTTACAGGGTCTCATCGTCGCCTCCTCCCCTCGACTTGCTATCCAGTCGCAGCTCGGCGAGTCGCTGTCTGATACTGTTTGGTCTGAAACACATTAATTATTTTTAACTATAGCACCTCCATGTTCTTTTGAGCTTTGGCGTGGAAAGATGTAATTATCCGTAATTTCAGACTAACTATTTCAGCTACCTTCTCATTATCACATCAAACCTAATTACAAACACTACATAACACACTCATTTTAGTCGTAGAGCAGTGTACTTTTTTTCGGAGAACCTAATGCTGGACTACTCAGACTTACGACAGACAGACAGAGTCCAACGTTACCAGAAGAGGCGGGGCAAGGTCGCTCATTAATATGCGTCCCCGCGGCGACAACCTGAGCAGGATCGATGGCGATCACCCGAGGGCGCCTCTGACCAAGTCTCGAGTGGTCATCGTTGGGAATGAAGTTAAGTTTTTGCAAACGAGAACTAAGTGAGCAGTGCTGCAATACTGCGGCCGGTTATGGCTCGAGAGGGCAGGGAGTGCACGCGTCCGCCGAAGACGGTGTACTGATCTATGAAAGAAGTGTTTTATTGTAGAGTACCAGTGTGCGATAGAAGGAGGCATTTACAGAAGTTATGCTATCGGGCGATAGCAGTGTACTACGCTCGTCGTTTTTCCTTCACCTCAGCTCGTATTGACTGTACTAGTGCGACGGCATGCAATCCTTCCATTTTTAACCCCCTTGTAAATAATAGCCGCTCAAGCCGGGTTCTGCGTCTCGCATGCAAAATTGGGTAATCGACGTCATTCTCTTTAAGATTTCGAGAACCCATAGGGTTTGTGAACCTTAGAACCCTACCCTTCAACGCTTTACTTTGAAGTCTTGCAGAGGGACTGAGAGAAGAGCTCGCTAAGTCATACCGTTTATTTCGTGCGACTCTGAGCGCAAAAATGAACGCTATCCTTTATTAAGGCTGCAATTAACGTCAGAGAAGTCCAATCCAGGAGATTCTATAATTTGTTTTTTATTTGAGATTATGAGTATTTTAGAAACGTTAAATAGTGTGTTCTTTTCGAAACAAATGAAATGTCACTCGTGATATTAAGCATAAACTAAAAATGCTCACTGTCCCTGATATTAATCAGCTCCACTTCGCAAACATTACATTCATTCACCTGTCGGAAAAGTACGAGGTGACGACATGGTCGGCCGAAACTGACTGCCGCTGGTACGCGCCTGCGCTGAGGTTGCTTTGCGGGATTTTGTAGACGCGCACGCAACGTCCGCTGTTCTCTGGCAGTACTGAAAGAGGCATTGAACAATTTTATTTGAAAGAATTTTCCTGTGTATTTTTTATTTAAATAGTGATATTAGTTCGTATGAAATTTTCATCTATATATATAAGCAAATTTTCAAGTTGAAATATTCGTCGACGCAATAATTAACATGTTTGTCTCGTACCTTTCACACTATAGGTTAATTTTTTTGACCAGACCTAGTTCTGACATGGTTTCTTAAGGCTATTTTTTTAAATATAGGTATTACTCGAGTGTGAGTGAACTCATTTGCAATTCACTGTAAATGTCACGCTTTTCGAAACAGTGTCAAATCAACTCTAAACTTTAGACTTGTTTGGATAGGCATATCATAATATATTTTAGATCATCATCATATATTTTAAGTTATCAAGTAAAGCTAGGCTTTAACATACGCTTCTAGAATTTCACGTAAGTGTTGCCATGTAGTGTTTTCCTAATCTTTACAAAAAAGTAAAGGTTACCTTTACAAGTCAATATTTATTCTATTTTTTAATCTTATTAAAAAGTACTGTGCCCACTTAGATGACAACGAGTAGCGTAAAGACAGTACCTTGTTGTCATGTAGTTGGTGAAGGCACGACATAGTATAGTTTGTTAATTTTATTGTTAAGGAGATTGAGTGAAAGCAAGTTTGCTATATAGTTAGTTAGTTTGTTTGAATTAAGATTAAACAGTTAGTTGAAGATAAAATGTTCACTTGATGGTAGCTGATGGCAATCTTATCTAGTTAACGTTACAGTTAAAATGAAGTAAATTCAATTTGTTGACATGCGGCCTCATTTACTTGAACGCGTAAACAAAAAATATGTAGCGTCATCCCGTACAGTATAAACATGTAGTTGCGCGAGAAAAAAATAAATACCTTGAGGTGAGCTAGGTGGAGATATAGGCGCCATGCGCTGCAGCGGCGGGCGGATGTTCTCTTGCTCCGATGATATGGAGCTGCTTCGGCTCGACTCTGAGTTATTTTCCGGTGTGCGGTTGTTTTGATACCCATCGCCTCTGTTCGGAGTTAATGGAGTACAGTTTCATCACTCCAAATGTTTACAATCATAGTCAAACTCACGTAAATACCTGTAGGTAGACGCCTCCGCCTAAACATCGAAACTAGGCGTCAACTATCGTGTACCGCTTATAGAATTATTTTTTTATATAGACATACTAGAGAATATGAAAGTATCTTTATGTTTTTATGACTGAATCTAATAACTAGCCGGACCATACAGTCCACGTGAATGTGAGCGTGACAAGGAAATCACTAGGCCGTAGCCAACTTTGTAATTTGTTGTGTTGATTATTTGAGATCTTATGAAATGTGATGTTATGTAGAAAGGAATCTCAGCGAATGGAACTATGCATGCTGTATGCATGCTGTACTGTCATATATTTCATAGAAGGCGAAAAAGGCGATTAGTGAGATTTAATTATGACAGAATTTCTTTTGCTGCTTCCGGCAACAAAGTATGATCAATATCGTTTAAATGAGATCGTTGCGCAGCGCTTGCGGAGTGTTCAGGGATACAACAAGACAAAGGTGTAATATTAACCATAGTATCTAATATCTTATATTACTAAGAAAGAAAAAAATGTTAAGTTGGGCATGTGGAGCGGGCGGATGACGTGGAATTGCAAAAGTGATATACCTATAAGACAAAGGGTAATAGAGCGATTTGTAGAAGACTTCGAAGGCCGACTCAGACCAACTTAAAAACTTTATATATATATAGCCTGGTAGTTTACGTTTAGACGGCTTGTGTATATACAAATTGATGAATGTGGAGGAATCAAGGAAAGTATGTCAGAAGGTAAACAAATGTAAAAATAGGTCTCTCTGACTCTGGTAGGAAATAATAATAAATGGTAATCATTATAAAGATATTATGTTGTGTTTTATTATACCCGATTTCTTTCTTGTACCATGTCTTCCCGATGTGTGCAATGTAATTTAGTAGATGTAATGAGCTCACCTATTGTCATTGTCGTCTTCGTCGAGTGAGTATGGGCCGCACTTGTTGCTCATCTGGCGCACTAGCTCGTAGTCGTGCAAGGCGAGGCAGGGGTCGATCTCGCGCGTCAGCGGTACGTACTCTGGGGCGCACGCCACGTAGAATATGTCCTTAGGAAAAAGCAGGAAATTTTATTATTTGTGACGTCTTTATTAAATTTGTCACATAAAAAAAAACGTTTCCTACAGTTGATCATGGCAATTACTAATATTTTAAAATTATTGATGATGGTGATGACATTGTTATCTATATAATGACAAATATTATAAAATGTATCAAAATTAATTACACTATGTAACACCAAAAAAATCACTCATCTCCCGAATGGTAATTCGTATTAGGTATGCCTAGTAAACAACAGAAAAATATGTATATTTCGATATCACGTCCCCGAAGGTAGTTTTCGCAACATTAATTTGAGGATAGTCATAATAATAAATCTTTATTGTACATAAAAATAATCTTTATTGTACACAAAAGTTGTCAAAACGTTTAGATAACTTATAAAGTTACAACATGCCGCGTGTTTGTGTTAATTCTCCTAACTTATTTTGCTATGTGTGTGGTAAATTTACTCTTAAAAGTGACAAAAAGCCTATTTCGGCTTTGTTAAAGAAGTGTTATGAATTTTAAGATTCCAATTAATCAAGACAAAACATGGGTGCCGAAAGTGTGTTGTTTAAAATGCTATAAACATTTGACGGGTTGGCATAGAGGTACTTTAAAACAAATGACTTTTGGTGTACCTATACAGTGGCGTGAACCAAAAACCACATAGACAACTGTTTCTTCTGTTTGACAACTCTGAAGAGTTTTTCAAAAAATCAAAACATTCGGTGAAATATGCCAATGTGTCATCAGTGTCAATGCCTCTACAACATTCTCCCGACATTCCGGTACCGAAAAATGTTGCCATACATTCCAGTTCGTCGAGTTTGTCAAGTTCAATGGTAGAAGGCAAAGAGGCAGGTCCTTCTAGTGTAGAGGTATTTAGAGGTGAAACAATGACTGAACCACATTTGATTAGGCAATCAGAATTAAACGACCTTGTTAGGGATTCACATTTGACCAAAGAAAAATACAGAAATATTAGGCTCGCGACTAAAACAATGGAATCTTTTGCAAACTGACGTTATGATTTCAAGTTATCGAAAGCGACACATTTCTTTGACTGATTTGAAAATTAAAATTGATGCTGGCTGCTTATCATAAACTTGGATGCAACATGTCACTGAGAATTCATTTTCCCACTCTCATTTAAGTTTTTTTCCGGATAACATGGGTTCAGTAAGTGACGAACACGGAGAACGTTTTCATCAAGAAATTGCAGAGTTTGAAAAGCGTTACCAGGATAGATGGGATCCAGCCATGCTTGCAGACTACTGTTGGGGTCTCCAAAGGGATACTGCATCGACTAACTACAAGAGGAAACCCAAACGTTTCAAAAAAATGATGTTTTCTAAAGTAAAATAAAAAATATATGTTACTCCTTCATACAAATTAAAATAAAATCAATAAATGTTTTCACAACTAAATGTGATGTGATGTAATAATTTTATTTATACACCTCAATTTGTTTTAAGGTGACAAATCATAATTTCATACTGTAAATCCAGTGAAAAAAAAAAGTTTTTATTTTGTTGCATAGTGTTATTTATTGTCTAATGTTTATTCAACATTATAAAGTTTACATATCAAAGCTGTTACAATTTATACTTGTTGACGTACCTACCAACCCTTTCGTTTATATTTAACATATTTATGAAAACATTTATTTACCTACTTAGTAATTTATATGAAATGTGGACCACTATGTTAGGTATGCTGTCGCTTACCCTTCGTCCACATAGTAACTTAAGTCCTGGTATACAGGCAGCGTGCACCAAAGACCCATTGGCTACTAATCTTATTTCCAGTAGATCTTCCGCAAAAGCCATTATGTATGGAAACGCGCAAACTGAAATATTTTTGATTATTTTATTATATACAATTAAGATCAATAACATTGAAAAGGTAATGAATAAATGCGGTGTTTAACTGACCTACTGCAGCAGGTACCGTGGTCCAATGGAAATCATATTCGCCGTCACTTTCCATTCCCTTGCTTGTCAATCTTTCAAAATGGCACGTATCTATAATTTAGACATAAATTTAGTTCTAGAAAATTGTTTGTAATGATAGTTGCAGGTGGCCGGCGGCAGCTAGTAGGTACTTTTATACATTACAACAGTAAAAGCACTTACGGTTATAACATAACACTATTTGGCCGTCCCTCTCGTCCCCAATACGTAAAGCGTTAACAAGGGTCCCACGACGGGATCCACTGTCTTCAGAGTTTTCAGCCCGTTTCACCGTCTGAGAAAATAATATATGTTCTTACACGTATTTGATAAAAACTACGAATAACTGCCAAATTATAAAAAGATCCTTCTGGTGTTGAAGTAAATCTTTTTAACATGATGAAAAATACATAAAAAGTATTTTAAAACGTGTAAGCCTTTCTGAAGTAAGTATTATGCTAGCATATAAAATGCCGTGAGGTACCAGCAGAGAAGAATAGTACCTCCCCCTGTATCAAGTGTCGTTAGAGGCGAATGGGGTACCAAAGCCAGCAGATGGCGGTAAATCCATCCAAAACAGCGTACCTCAAATGCACAGGGCGGGGGTGGGCAGCAGCATCTCAGCAGCGTCGCGAGAGCTAAGCTCTGCGATTGCCAACACGATTGCCTAGCGCGGCAATTATGGGAAAAATTCCCTCTTTCTTGGAGAGGCTATGTACGGCAGTGGACTTCCAATGATTGAATGATAATATACTCGTTTATATTAATATATGTGTTACCTGTCCTGTATTAGATTCTAAAAGCTCCCAGTGGTGTTTGTACCCAACAACCATCACACCAACTTCTCCATCCATAAGCTTTATTAACACTGGGGTTTCACTTAATTGGATATCCTGAAATAAAGTTCCATGTATTAGATGGGTATTAAAATGTATATAGTTAAATGTTAAAGTTGTATGCCAATTTTTATTACACCAGGTTGACAAACAAACATACAGTCCGCGAGATAGTAAGCGTCAATGCCAACCTTGTGCTTAAAGTTTTTATGTCATATTACCCAGTAATTTCCCAGCATCTCTCACCCTTGAAACCGAAACACAGCAATGCGAACACTGCTATTTGGTACTGCTAAACAAAACCTACTTTGATATGTGTGTACTCGAATCCCATTTCACTATCAGTCTTGGATTCTTCGATCATAAGCATAACTCTTCTACCAATTGCTATGGCAAGTGTAGTTTTTCCGCTTTCCCCTAAAAAAAATTGATTTCATAAAATTTATATACTTGTTTTATCGCGTGGTGTTTTATGAAAGCATAAATAAAACACCACGCTGCTATTATATTCTTTATATAATTAAACAATCGTAAACAAACATTTCTGAACCACGGTTAATCTGTCATAAAAACCACAGTATTATAATTAATTGATTGTATTGTTAGTTCATATAAAAACTAACCCGATTCAAGCAGGTCGAAGTAGTGCGCAGTCTTAGTACGCGGCAGACGCGCATGTTTGCAGTCCTGCAGCGGGCGCATGGCCCACGCACCGGCGCACAGCTCGCCGATAGGCAGCGCGTATAAGCCCGCACCCCCCGCGCCGCCTGTTGTCGATCCACCGCCCGCTATCACGCGCGCCCCCACGCGGAACAGTCCTGCTCGCTCGCTCACTCGTGCTGCGCGGACGCAGCCTTCCCAGCGGAGGACTACTCTTGTTGTTCCACTTTCTGCCGCACGTTTTGAGAGAATGTCAGTAGTTTCCAACATTATGCAAGTAATTTTCAACTGGACTAGGGTTAGTAGATATATTAGACAGTAATATTTTGAATTGACTTGAACATGGTGCGGAATGCAAGGCGAGTCGTGTTTTGTACAGGTTTAGTGTAGCCCTAATAGCTGCCAAGTATGCAACAATACATCTTCTCGATACAACTATATCTTACCTTCCAAAATATATGTGTTCGATGTGGTGGATAGTAGAAGTCTACCTTCACTCATCTGCTCAGCGCAAACCGGAGTTGCCGGTAGCGGAGCCGAACGCCATACCCGCCCTTCCCATGGAGCTCTTCTGGATCCTCCTGAGCCTACGAATACAAGTTTTATGACTCATTCAACTTGAAATAGTTTATCTAATTGTTTAATTAGAATTCTGTTTCTATTGAGCCTTTAATGTGGTAAGTAATCAGTATATTTGAATTTGTTATGTTAGTTAATTTTACTTGTGTTTATGTTATGTTCAGACTTTTAACTCTTTCCAGGGAAATTGATTATATATTGGGGAATGTAGTAAGTACCATTTCATTAGTAGCGCTTACCAGTTCTATAAAAAAGCCTTGAACATTATCAATTCGTGAGTAATAGCTGTTTCGGAAGTTACCAGTAGATACAAGGCTGGTAGGGGCGTCTCCTCTCAGCACCGCGTCCAGTTTTAGCGCTTGTCCCACGTGCAAGAAGCGTTCAGTGCGCGCTGCGCCAGCGCCAGCGGCGCCTGCCCCGCCGGACCACACATCGGACAGTGCGCGGCGGGATAGCATCGGCTGACGCGGAAGATTTTAACATGCGTTCAAAATTTTTTATATAAATAAGTTTAACTCAATTTAAAATTGATAAAAATAATTTTAACAATAAACATTTAAAAAATATAAGACAATTTACTATACCTACTAGAGCTAATTTGTGTGGCTCAATTAAAGATATATAATAATATGAACACATCCAGGGTCCACTTACTGTCTAAAGGTTATATTTCTTAGTTTGCGTACGTTACACCTGAGAATAATTATAAACAAACAGAAATATCTGCTTAGCTATAATTCGCAGGTGTTTTAATTGTTTAGGATATTTATTCCACTTCATCATATTAGCCGTAGATGTCCACTGTTGAACAAGATCATTCGCTATTTTGGAGTCTACCCCGCTGGATAGCCGTGGTCGCATTTTCGATTTTACAAGTCGTACATTTTTTAGATTTACTTTTAATATTTTATTATATGCCCTTACATTCTAGCGTGCAGAGTACGAGACTCACCACCTTGTGATCAGAGCAGTGCTCGGCATATATGTCCCGGATTAGAGTGTCCAATGTTCTCTGCCTCTTCAGCGCAAACGTTGGCGTCTGGAATGCGGCTTTCTCGCCGTTCATTAACTTTACCTATTGGTAAAACAAAATACTTTGTAGCAAACACACATGTACACACAGTAACAGATCAACCTACCCAAATCTGTTAAAAATTCCTAATCGAAATTAAACTATAAAAGCGAGCCATCGAGTTCTAAATTGTCTGTAAACAATTAATAGATTTGGGTATCTTGATCTGTTGCTTACCGTAGTAAGGATTTGTTGATCATAACTAATAAGATATTCAAAACTAATAAAATATGATAATTAACGATTTGGCTTATTGGAGTGATTAATGATTAGTCACGTTCAATATAAATAAATAGTCATAGAGTGCAGTGGCTACAAATTTACGGTGAAGCAGTAATACAAATTTAGTAGTTATATAGGTATTTAGTAGATAGATATGGCAGTTATTATAAATTTTATTAAGATTGTAATAACATAATAAAATATGATACGCTCACGAACAAATAACATGTCGTCTAGAAAAATCTATGGTATAAAACACTACTAACATGGGTGCAGCTGACATTTCTCGCTTTTCAGGTGATTAAACTGTCTTGTCATTTCGTTTAACGGTTTATAGAGAGAAAATCATCCTGGCTTGAATTTCGTTTTACTTACCAAAAGGAATTCTCTAAAAAGCTGCGCGTCGTTAAAGATCGGCGGACAGGGTAGCGAGGGTCCGAATGGAGGAACGGTATCGTCACTGTACACACTCAGCCTGTAACCTTCGCCTTCTACTTCTGACACCACTGCAAATATGTCTGACTTGGTGTTGAGGAATCTTATTCAAAGTTGATTAAGTAAGCCGGTATTGTGTAGGTGTATATATGTAATACTTTGTTAATTTGTAGGCAGAAATATACGTAAGCAGGATTCTCGTACCTAGCATCATGGAAGGTAAAGGTAAAAAACATTAAATTACAAAGAAAACTACTATATTAATACTTAATAATTAAAAATGCTACTCAGGTAATAGGGTTTCTGAGAAATAAATAAGTTACTATTTTTTTCAGTTCTCAAGTAGGATGTAAATATGACAAAATTCTAGGTGAAGTTGAAGCAATAATAACTGTCTTTAAAAAAATATTGCGACTATAATTTGAGATATAAACTAACTACCCTAACTCTCAAGTTGGATCGAACCGTACTGTGCAGTGTAAATCCGGTTTACTAGTTTAGAAGTTCATCGCGCAGTTTTTCAAGATTTTTTATATATAACGAAGATATAATTTTTACTTAACTTTAAAATGATTATCTATATATTAACATCTATACATCGGATATACTATTACTTATATATTGATTATTTATTATCTTTTATTTATTATATTATAATCTGAAATCCATAACAGTACCCCACAAGACAGTTTTTTTTACATTCGTCAATATAAGTTTATGTGATTGATCATACATCATTATAATCTATGTATGTACTCAAAGTTTAACTATTAAAATCACTAATCTTTCAAAGTTTTAATGATTTTCAATGGTTTCTATGCCGAAAGCGTATAAAATATGAAACTGATCCACAAAAATTTAAACTAGTGAAGAGTGTCGTTTTGTATTTAATAAGCGTCCAAATAGCAAGGGAGCTTTGTGAGTTAAGCTCAGTTGAACATAAAATTGGCTATGCTGTGGTAAACTAAAAGCACGAATAAATCATATTTCGTGTTCCATTATTATTCAGACTGCGAGACAGTTGCGATAGCTTCACAGTCAGGCTGTTAAATTGCCTAGGGAGCTAGAACCAAGCGAATTCTTAAAAAGACTTTTTATAAAACATAGTCTCCATCATCGTTTTTTATAACGCTTTAATTATATAATAATAAGCATACTTAAAAGAACTAGTATAATAGTGAGTGCATTATACATATATTTAACCGCGCTAAGCGAATATTAGGAGTATGTACACATTCCTACGAGTGTTCGTATATAAATAAGAAATTGTAGTTCTTTTTTTAATTAAAATGAATTAGGTTTATTGAGGTACCTAAAACTCTTACAAGAGTACGATAGTAAAGGTACTTGGATAATAATGAACCTAAATTAGTATTGGAGGTACGACAATGAACTTTTTGCGAACTTATAATCGTGGCCACTACTCGTATTAGTCAAACAATCCAATATAATACAATACTCTTTTATTGGTTATTTGCAATATTATTGTATATTACTGTATGGAATATAAAAGAGAATGGCTCTTACCTTAGACCTTTGACTTACAGACAACTGTATGAAAATGTTTAGCACTGAAAAGGATACGAGTGAAGTGACTCTTGACGCACTGCGGATTGAAGGTGTTATGGACCGTGTCGTCTGTGAACACGATGTTTACTATGTCGTTACCGATGTGTCTTTTCCTTTCCAGCTGTTATTACATAAACACTTTTTAATTGATATCAATAAGCTACTTAAATATTAGATGTGACATCAAACACACGATGAATGATTTGTATGCGGGTCGGGGACGGAGAACATATAATGTTTTTCTGAAACATTAATTCATTTATAAAGCATACATTGAGAATTTTGTTATAAATGAAGGTATAAACTCAATCAATCTTATACTTATAATATTAATAATCTTAATAAATACTTAGATAAAAAAAAAACAAAATGGCTTATACCATATATAATGTTATAAGCCATTTTGTTTTTTTTTTTGGGTAGACATCACTCGACTACCGTTGAGTTGAGTAATAAAAAATATTTTTAATGAAAGAGAGACTGCGCTTGTCCAATGTATTTTTATTATGTGCTATAAGACACTTATAAATATATTTTAAAATTCAGAACTCTTAAGTTTTTTTATAATATACAAGGTAGAATTTGAAAAGTTGACGAGATTGGAAATCGTTTTTCCTGGGCAAATACATAGACATACACAGCGAGCAGCGATGATGCACGATGTTATTATTTCAGACAATAATTTAATCAAAGTTAACGGACAACAGTTGTGGTTTAACATCAACAATATGTGAATGACACGTCAATTAATGAGAAAAGACAAAATGTATTTATTTTTTTAATTTTAAACAAATTGATGTCGATGAAATTGTTGTATATCAAGAATTAAGGTTATGATGTGGAAAACTCAAGAATATAAGGTCTAATACTAGACAAGCTTTAATAAAAATTCAATATGGCTCATCTCGGTAGATTCAATTCTCCAGATGCAAAACAATAAAAAACCAGCATGAAAACAGCTTACTTAGTTTATTTTAATTACTTTCATTTTTATTATAGATCCAATTCATTAGAATTAAAATTAATATGTTATTTCTGCATAAAATAAGCGTTTGTGATGCTTTACGATTATATGAGCAATACCCATTACTCGGCCTCATAAAGTTCGTTCAAGGGAAATTATTTTTGATTAAACCTAAGTGGTATATATAAATTTTAATGATATACTCGTATATATATATTTAAAATTTGAGCTAAAAAGCAAAGTATGATATTACGTTGCGTGCTGAATCCTGCGTTAAACATTACGTTTATATCGACAGTGATTGAAATGACTTAGAGAAAATTTTAAGCTAATTATATGCGCCAAACACGGTAAGATGTATCTGAGTATGATCTTAGTATTAATGGAACCTTCATCACTACTAGTTTTAATTATCAACTCTTTTCCGCTAGCTCGCGTACATACCATGGGTTTTTTAGTTAATTTAGATGATAAAAACAAAATAATTTACAACAAGACTTATTAAATAAAACCACTATATCCGCAAATCTAAATCAAAAAAGTTGTAACTAAAAAAAAATGCTTGAATGAGAAGCCTTACCATCTCGCAATATTTCCGACTCAATAAAGAATTTTGTACGCAAAAGATACTACTGAAGTTCGAACGCTTACTTTTATTTAAGATTAGATATGATATTATTAATGTCATCATCATCATCATATCAGCCTTTGGAAGTTCACTGCTGGACATAGGCCTCCCCATGAACTAACTCCCCCTAGTTTGGCCATAATTGCCACGCTGGGCAATTTTTTGCGACGGGGATGCGCCCGGTGATGGATATGCCGAAATCTGTTAGTTATATTATGATATTACTATTTGCTTTGTCCGGTATGTATTAGATATGCCGGTGTCTGGTTTTCCATTTCATGATAGCTTTAAGAAAAATGAATTAGTATCTAAATCTAATTGGCGTCACACCCTCAATATAGTAGTGTCGTAGTGTATCCATATAATTGTTGTGGTAAAGACACTAAAGCTTCGGATAATTATAGATATTGATAGTTACTATTTACAGAAAAACATCGTACCGCATAAACAAACGATTCTGAAATTCAAGTAATATTTAAAGTACAAGTGATATCCTTGATTGGTTTGTGGAGGCGAAGAAGGTTCGTTCCAAATCGTTCAGGAATTTGAGTTTTACTAATGCATTAAAATTTTTACAGAACTAAATCTTTTTGTTTTGCACTATTTAGCTTGGGTCAAATGAAAACAAATTTTATATTTAAGTGAAAAGAATATATATAATGTATTCAAAAAGGTTTTTAAATGCCAAAAGGCGTGCGTAAGTATACCGAACAAAGACTTTTGAAGTCGAGAGTCCTTCAAAGGTTAGCTTCACAAATCCCTCATGAGGATTACAATTGGATAGGCAAAGCTCAAGACATTGTGGGTATTGTATCAAGGTTGACCCTGATTTATTTAGTTGAGTTCCTTTTGAGATTTATCTATTGGATTTTGCGAAAGAAAGGTTTGATAAATATTTATTTTACTGGCTTAAAAGTTATTTTTGAAAATAATAGTTATACATATAATATATATCGATAGTTTTTAAGTAAAACAAAATTTCAATTAATGGTAGCTGGTGTAAATATACACTTATACTGGTGTAAATATATACTTTCTTCTTAAGTCGTCAACTAAATTTAAACAATTTCTTTAAAAATGATGTGCTAAACATCTCGTCTACATCAAAGTCTCATATATTAAAAACCTATAAAATAATACGAGAATAAAATAAATTCTAAAGGTGTAAAAACAAAATAAAATGAGAGTAGGTCAAAAGCATGAGACATATCTTTAAATAGTATATATCTTAACTACAATATTATTATTTAAATCATGACAACCAAAATCAAAAAGCTTCTGTCTAATTTAAATATTCGACTTGAATACGTTAACACGGATGTATAGTAGAATATGTATATGTGAGGTTGCACAGAAATATGACAATCTCTTGTGGCCAATTAATGAAGGTGTCACACAATGTATACACAAACCTGCTGCTTATTGTCTTTGGAGAACGGCAACATCGTAGAGACGTGGAACATTATCTCATGGCCTTGATGCATCGTGTAAATAGAATGGCTGCCCGTCATGTCACCTGAAACGAGGTTAATGTCAGTGTGGTGCGCTTGCATCTATCTTGTAGGTAAAAGCTCGGTCTCACATATTATATAATAATTTACAAAACAATTTATATCAGCAGCTTTTGAGTGTCGAGCTCACTCCGAGATCAGCAGTTTAGAGAACTTGTGTTTACGGACATCAATATTATAATATATAATACTTAAATATTTACAACACCCAGACACAAAACAAATACAAACGTTTATCACATAATTATGTGGATCGAACATAATGGTGCATAACCCTTGGTGCGTAAGATAAAGGACATTAGCGAATACGCCATCGGGCTAGTGAAAACAAATACCAATGGACACGTAATAGGCTCTATTGAGTGTCGTAGTTAAAAACGTCTTCAGGGCAACAATAATTTGGATGGACATCAATTATTTTATATTGCCTCAAATGTTTTAACCAATACATCATTTTTTAAATCACTTTATACGTTACATATATAGTTGGTCGTACAAATTGTCAAACAAGAAAAATTTGGTATAAGACTTATTCATTGCTTTTTGAACAAAACAAGTTAGAAGAATTGTAAAGTGAAAACTTCTAAATTGTATTAATGTTTGTGAAGAGCATCAAGCATAAAAACTTTTTGTAAGTTCGCGAATTAACCAAAATATGCTTAAATTATATCCCGTTTTTCTGCGTATTAAGTCATACATTCAAGTAATTTGACTTCATAAGTTTTGTTTGGCAACAACTTGGAAACTCTACCCGAGCGGGTGGAAATCTCCAGTTTACATTGTCGTTGGCTTTCGGAGATTGTACTAAGCTACGCTCGGCACAAGTTAGAAGTAAGATCGATATATGTGTGTCATATTATATGGTCATGAATATTCAACCAAGTAACATTGTTTTGTTTTATATTACGTGTATAGCAATGAAGTAAATATACGTGGGTATTAAAATGAACTTGCCGACTTTATATATATTTCAAAAAATTATTATGAAATATATATAAAGAATTAAGCAAAGTTTGTAATAGCCCATAATAATTTTATTGTAAATAGGGCAGAATACTATCACATACATATATTTATGTATATATAAACTGAATATAAAAAAGCTCCTGTTTATAGAACAAAATATTCTTACCTTTGACATCGAGACCTCCGCGAAACCGGTTCCAGCCTCGTAATCGAATTTTGTCACCCAAAAGTGAAATAAATCGGTCCCATTTCTCGTCACCTTTCTCTGAAATATTTCGGCAGTTGGATGACCGTTCATAAAAATATTTTTATAGCTCTAGCGGGTGTAATATTCTAACATAGTAAGGGGTTTTGTGAGCAAAATGTCACGGCAACTTTGTTGCTAGTTATGGTTGAAAACTATTTAATAAGGTAATTTAAAATTTTGTACGTGCGCATGAAGAGTCGATTATGCTCGGAATAATACTTTTAATTTAATGAATAATGACATGTATTCAATGCGATATGTGCGCTTTGAAAATAGATATACACTGCACATAACTATATATAAAAATACGTATAACATATACATGACAAAGAACAATTAAAGTTTGTATTCTAGTCTAATGCAAATATTTATAAATCACATATAATAGTACCGTTAGATAGCATTTCATCGTCAGTCTTTTGGGCAGGTTTCATTAACATTACGCCTATTTTAAAATTCACTGAACCCTCTTGTTCTTCTAACAGTAGGATGTCCTTTTGTAGCTCCGCACAAGTGATCTGGTAAAATATAAAATTAGTAAGCAGAAAGTTTAAATTATTCGCTTAGTTTTAATAAAACAAATCAATACGTAAGAGTTTTATCGGGAAATCAAATATTAAATAAATAGCCTGTATTGAATAACAGTAGCAAAAATATTAAATATGTACATAAATGTACTAAAAACTTAAAACTGTTTAATTAATCTTTTCGGAAGATTAGGTTTAAACTTTTATTTTTGAAGGAATGTTTGAGTACCTTTTATTAATTGCATGTTTACGTTTCAGGTCCTAACAAACTCTCAGTAAAACGTTCGCTATACTAATGACTATTAGTTTAATGATAAAAAACTATTTGAGGCCAGCCTTTATACTGCTGCTAACGAACGAGCTAAACTCTTCATGGTTAAGGTTTTTACTTCTCTAGGAACTTTGTCAACTCTTTCCATAGACGGGAACTGAGCCAGGATCTGCTTGACAGTAGGTCTGGCAGGCGCCTGGTTCCCACCACTGCTCCATGCGCTGGGTGGCAGGTATATTTTGTGGGCACCCTATAAATATGAATTGAATGGTTATTTGCTACAAAAATATGTAAATAATACCCATAATATTTAAGGATATCACATATATAATTCTATAAATACATATTTCACACCCAGGCACAATATAAACAAATATTACCATACATATATAGGTTCTGGGTAGTGTCGAACCAACAGCACACGAGACGAGGGCCGCCACTACCTAATGCCCCATCGGGACCGTATAGTATAGCTAACTTCTTGGTGATAGGTACTTGAAAGTTTTTCTTAAGTTACCTGATTCTGATAGCTAAAAAGATTTGTGATTAGTTGTATCGTTTTGTCAAAATTCTGTGTAATATTAGATAAAGTGTGGCAGTTGAAGCTACAACTTTTATTTAGTAATAAACAGCAATGTTCGAGAAGCCATCAGAACCAGGACAGCAATCTCCATCGGGTCCATAACTTCAGTTTTACTACCGCGCTGCAAAGTCAGTTAAAGCCGACTCGGCAGGCAAAATTGATCGGATGTTAGCGGGCCGATCCTTCTTAGCGTTGTCATAGTGCTGGTCAATGAAGTCGGCTTTATATTTTTAAACTTATTGGTAAAGCGTCTAACAACAATTTGTTTATGCTAAGTAAACTACGTTTAAGACTTACCTCTATTATTAGTAGTAAACGCCTAAGTTAGAATATATTAAATTTATAGGCACAAAGGGTAGATAGGAATAAAATTCTTCCACTGGAAAGTTTCAATTACATCAAAAACACCTAGTTTAAAATAATTGTATCCTATATTGTTTACTCATATTATTCATCAACTGATTAATTTTATTGCTGGTGACATGAGGAGCATCGTGAAATAGCAATTTTTTGTTATGTCACCATTACTTTTGAAATTTGTATGTATTGATACCTACTATCTATTCATAAGAGCAAATTTATAGCTTTCGTTTATTTAGAAAACTTTTTTATGCACAGCAGCCATCTCTAGTTTGACCATCGTAAGAGTCGGAGTCAACTTGTCACTCACCATTTTGTTGAAAAGTATTGCTCGTAAAAGGCCCGCTCCACCCTCTTGCACCACACTTAACAAATAGGGCTCCCGTGACCCGTCCACTCCTATGTAATTCTGGTGCACTGTAAAAGGAAGTCACTCTTTTTATTGAGGTTAAGAAATTGACGACTATCATTGTTTACCTAGAAAAGCATAACTATAGTAATAGGCGTATGACGCTGATGCCGTAGCAGGCGTGACATTTATTTTTCACTCAAAATTTGGCAATTAGTTCTTTTTATAAAGAAATCAAGAGTGGGTGTCGTTATTTTAACTCAGTCTCTTGAGAAACACATAGCTGTGTCCGTTGAAAATTAGATTAGTTTAGGATGGGTTTTTAAATGTTGTTTTGTTGAATCGCTAGGGATTTTTTGTTAGTTTCTCCAGAAAGTGGTACGTATAATGAAGAATATTACACAATAAATATTTAAATACTTTGAATATGTTGACAAAAATCGTTGATCGTATATACTTACATGTAAATCTTTATTATTCTTCGAGAAATATTGAATGTTAGTAATGGATAAACATCAAAAGTTACCATTTACATAGTATGGTTACTTTTGATGTTTATCATATTGAATATTTATTTATGCATTGATATATATATATATTAGCATTGTTATATATATATATATATATATATATATATATATACACATATTTAATAGTAAGAACTTTATACAAAGTATAAAGTTCTCATTCCATTTACTAAAAAAATAGTATCTCAAATCCTTAAAGAACCGATGTGATTATTTGGACTCGGTACAGCTGTGACACATTTGGTAAAAAAAATAATTCTCTATGCGGACCTCATGTCTCTCTAAATTGATTTTTATTAAAAAGCCGAATTTAACTAGGCATTAAGAAAAGTGAAAGGAATATATTATATTCGGATTACGTATATATGAGCATGTTTCATAATTTTGCTCAAAGCATTTTGTTTTTCTTGGCAAAAGTCAAGAGTGATCCCTAAGATCATCAGAAAATATAACACCCAGAATACCTAAGAAAGTACTTTTATAGTAAATCTTCTGTTGTCCAAGCTATGGATGATTCGTACAAGCTACTCGTTCCCTCTCCTAATAAGGTAGGCTCCGTCTATAAGTCTTTTAACGTATGATTAAGGCTCATCTATTATCACTACAAACTGCAGTATAATTTAAATATGTATGTATATTATAGCCGTAAGGTACCGGTAGAATAGAATAGAATACCTCCTACTGCACCAGGTGTCGTAAGTAACGACTAAGTTACCAGAACCGACAGATGGCGATGTGTCCATCAGAAACAGTGCAGCTCAAATGCATATGGCGGGGATGGACAGCAGCATCCCCATCGCGATTGTTGCGCTCTGCGATTGCCAACACGCTTCCCTAGCGCGGCAATTTTGGGCATAAAAGCTCCTTTCTTGGAAAGGCTTGTCCAGCAGTGGAATTCCAATGACCAGCCATTGATGATGTGTTTTATAGTATATAGTAATTGTATTATTATAGTATATTGTAATATATATGTATAAATTAGTATGTGAAATTATTTATTATATGTATCTTTGCTATACATACCCAACTGCCCAGTAAATGCTCAGAGCGATAAGGAGTCAGGCGTCAATTGTACGATTTTATGGTATATTATCCTTTATAAATGTATATGTACAATAAATGATATATTATTATTACTTTATTGCCTATTTTTTAAAATAATTTTTTTTTTCATTTTTTATCAAGCAATATATCTGATAAGGATATTGCAATATTATATTATTTTCATTAGAGTATATAAAGTTAATAAATAAATTAAGAATAAAATAGAATAAACAAAGTTAATAAAAAATAAAGCATGTAAATTATCCCAAAGTATTGTTAAAGTTATTATTTTAAAAATTAATAAGCCATCTATACTTCATTTATTATTAAGCAATAAGTCTCTAAGAATATTGCAATAATATATTATTTTTATTGGCGAGATTTACTGGCGAAGGACCACTCCAGAAACTTCACCAGCTTTTGTGAAAAAGTAATGATATTTTAAACTTCCATTACTGTGACAACCAAGAAAAGATGTGAAGGACGTGTAAGATAAGATTTATGTATCCATTGTCCAACTTCTTAGTCATACATAAACAATTTTATTAGATAAAAGACGGACTTTAAGAAACTTATAGATTGTTGTTTCTAGTGTGGTTGCAGGTTCAGTACAGCTGCTGCCTGGAGTTTACTAACTTTGATATCTGTCCACTGGTCTTAATAAATAATAGTGCCGAATGCAATATATTTTGATCTTTGTGTACTAAACAAAAAAACATTTAAACGTTTGGTTTGCTAATATTTTCGGAAACTTTGATAGTAAACATATATAATATATCTGTCTCTACTTTTTATTTATCAATAATAAATTAGTATCCTTTGTTTAATATAGTATTAATAAATATAAAATTAAACTCATATTTACGATTTCTATTTAAATAAATTAATACAAAAACGATTTTAAGCCAATTCAAATACCGTATTTTTTGCTTATTTTTGCGCATGGCGTGAATATTGCATTCTCACGTCAACATGTTCCAAACTTACTCGTATATTCCATGTTGTAATATTGCATAAAAGTTTTATGCTTTCTGTTAACCTTACATAGTAGTTGATACGCAAACTTCGATTCCAGTTTGAAATATAATTGGAAGGCCCAGAATCTTCGTGCCGCTCCGAGGAGAGGGCAAATTGGTCTCGACGCAACCGCTGCCTGTATACCAGTGAATAAAGACACAGCCAACTTCAAATTAATTAAGTTTCGCACGTACTGACAAATGACAGATTTAACTCGAGCTTTGGTCTTGGTCTTGGGCATGCTTTCATAGAATCTAATTATTTTCAGGCTCGTAAACAAGTTTGTATAGCGTTAGACTCCAGCTTTATTACTAAGGTACCAATTAGTACGGAGAAATTAAACGTATATCAATTCAATTTGCAATGTGATAGTAACAGCTCTTCAGCTTAATAAAAATATTGGGCATCAAAAAATCCAAAGTTGCATTTTACTGCGACCCAGCATTAATGATTTAAGTATCTTGAAATATTAGAAAGCAGCTATTAAATTTGAATTCAGGTCTAACGTTTAATCCACGCCAAGCGACCAATTGTAGCCATTAACCATTCGTAAATAACGCGAAGAGTTTGCGCATAAATAAATTTAATAGCCGTTTACGCCGGGTTGATGGTTAGAATTTGAACATTTAGACTATTAGCTAGTCATTAGGGACACTTGAGTTTTGGGAGACATACTGAAGCTTTCTACAAGGTTTACCAAATTTTATTTTTAAAAAAATATATGAAATACAGTGGGAAGGAAAATTACTTCTCTATGTACGTTATACGCGTGCATAAAAAGAAATTCTTAAATGCCATGCCAGTCTCGATATTCTATACTTATTAGAAGTTTAGGTAGCCTCAGATTTGTAAATATAATTAAGATGTAAATATTATATATCTTTTTGGTAGATCTTATATCTTTTGGTTTCTATGCATTCTTGTCAACATTCATTTTAAAATACAGCTTTAGTTTCTTTTCCTTTGAAGTGTAGTTGTAGAGTAGGAGACCTTTCTGCATAGATATCAGTGTGATGCTTCTGTGTCCAAAGGTATGTAATAAAAATACGTATGCAATAAATCAGCAATCTCGTCTTCCTCGGTATGTGTCACACGCAGTATACTATCTAGTTCTGAAATTTAGGTCCAAGATAGACAGCTCAGGCACTTTTGTTACATATATTAAAGTTACGTATACTAACATCAGTTACGTTTTGCCTAAATGTCGTAAAAAACACAGCAAGAGCGTTTGCGGTTCTACGATGTGGCTATCCTATGTATGTAGATTTCATCATTGCGGATATAATTGCAATAACAGTAAACAAGCGAATTGTGTTGGATCTCTACATTCCGAGTTACAATGAATCCCATTAAAAGTTAGCCATGGGCACTGAGCTTTGTCAGTATGCACACGGGTACTTAATATACGTAATTTGAATCCTATTAATTGCGAACTAATTAGCCGCTGAGCGAGCAGCAACATGGATTGACATTTTTAATTACAAAATTCTCATTTTGCTTTGTTGATTATACTCAAAACTAAAATTAATTACGTGTCGAAACTTCGCCGCACTTGGTGAGTTGCTTAATTGAATCCAGCTAACATGTTACGGTAGGATACGGTGCTGGTGGCCGTTTACAAATGTTTGTTTATTAGAGAATCGATTATTAAGCGACATATAAAATATGTTCACACTCTGTTATTTGCGTTTCAAATAATATTAATAATTTTTCTTGTTATCCTTCCTATGAGATTTCATGACCGTATTTTGAAAAAAAAAATTATAAGTAGAAACATGTAATTACTTACTTTAAATAGGTATTGGGATATGCAAACAGTATTAATCCCTACAAATCACTACTAATCCCTATTAATTTATTATATATGCGAAAGTAACTCTGTCTGTCTTTCTGTTACGCTTTCCCACTTAAATCTTTATACCGATTTTGATGAAATTTGGCACAGATAATCTTTAGACCCTGAGAAAGGACATAGGCTATTTTTGAATTAAAAAAAGGGTTGTAAGTTGTCGTAAGGGGGGATGAAAAGTTATATGGAAGTATCGCTATTTTTGGAGCTAGAAACTTGAAACTTATTTTTCAAGCCATTGATTCGATATAAATAAACATGACATTCAAAGTTTATATAAGTTAACTTATATAAACTAGGCAGCTAGGGCACAGCTAGTTTTATATATGTTAATCTACAAAATTCGATGGTAGATGTATAGAAGTATGGCTTCAGTTAAAATATACTTTTAATAATCTACAATATAGATAGACGATGCTATTCTATTTATGTAATAAGTAGTACATTATATTCAATAAACAAACGTTTTAACAAATATAAGACACAGAAAGATACGAAGGATTTATAAGACGAACACGGCAACGTCGTTGAAGACGAGAATTGTAGTGGAAATTGGCACTTTCCGCCACCCCGCCTCGTTTGTTACCTGGGTCTGCCCGCATTACATAATAATTCCAAATATGGCTACGGATATTATGGGGCTACCACTTTATTTTTAGCAATTTACACAATGAATGTACACGATAAATACGTTACACGATGTAATTATTGATTTACTAGTAGGTACCTACCTTCTAGTAAATCAATAATTCATGATAAAAAGGGATTGAGGACGGCCGTTTGGTTAGTAAATGTATTGAATAAAACATGTTACCAATGTTTTTTTTTGCGTTTTGGTCCAAAAAGGTGTATGTACGTTTTTCCTGATAATTATCCATGTATTATATATACGTGGCGAAAGAGTTTGTCATGGTGGCAGCAGATGGCATGGTCAGATAAATAAGGAATCCCTGCAAGTCTTGCTGCATTCGAATCCAGGCCTCTTTCGGAGAAATCTAACAACTGGACGGTCTGCTATACCTATCAAGTTTATTATATTATTGTTATGTATTGATTAAAAGAGCCGATATTGCGTTCCAGATTTCGTTACGCCTCGGGGTCCTCCAGGCGTCTGGTGGTGCTAGCCCGCAAGGCGTATGCCTGACTGGGCCTGATGGCGCAGATGGTACTGATGCTATCTTTTGCGCCAAGGGTCGAGGGAAAGGTCGTGGGTTCGACCACCAAGGGCAAATATTTATGTGATGATATTTGTATTTTTCTGAGTCTGTGTGTTAAATATATGTGTTCGAGTATTACAATTCTTCTGTTCTCTGACGTCCGTAATGCAAGTGCTTTAAGTGAATTATCTCGGTTAGGTCAATTTATGAGATGTTGTATAAATTTATTTGCATTATAATATTTGGAAACACAATTTATTATTATTAATTATTTACTCAAATATAAAAAATATTACATAAAATTAGAACAAAAATCGAATAAAATCATTTAAAACTCGTTCGTTTGACAGTTGATTCTAATCAAACTATAAGGAATATAATCACCATCATCATACCAGCCATTGAAAGTCTACTGCTGGATAGGCCTCTCCAAAACAGGAGAGTTTTTTGCCTATAATTGTAGCGCTGGGTAAGTGTGTTGGCAATTTTTCGGATGGATATACCGCCATCTGTCGATTCTAGTACCTTAGTCACCCCTTACGACACTTGGTGCAGTATTATAATAATAATGGATTTAATTAATGCATTTTAGGTTTTATAGATGGTCAAATAACTGTTACACCAACGAAACGTTATAGTTCTGTGACGTAGTGAAAGATTCGACAATTGCTAAATGCTCTTAACGTTTTGTGTCTTTTTTTATAATTATAATAATCAGATTAACAATAATTCTACCAAATGAAACTTTCTCATGCAAAAATGTGCTAATCGTTACTTGTCAAAGGAAAACGTTGGTTGGCAAGTGAAAAAGGCTGAATACGGTTAGTTATTATCATTTGAGTCGGGACAACCTTGCGATGGTGTATTTATTTATTAAACCAAGAGATATTGTGAAATACCAATTACAACTGCGTATTATTTTTATGATTGCTTTTAAACTTAACACTAGTAAAACTCAACTATATTAATCCACTTTAAATATATACTTAATGTTCTGAGTTGCTTTTCCTTCTTTTCATCAACTAAGCTATTGTAGAAGGTAATAAAGTGCTCGTTCCAAGGATGTTCATAGGACAAAAAACACTTACTTTTCCCGAGAAAATATTTGAAGTACCACCGCGTTTGGAATTCAGGGTTTTCCAGAACGGGGGCGCTCGGAGGGCCGAATAACTGGAAAATAATGATTACTGTTAGCTCAATAGAAAATAATAATAATAACGAAGAAGGCATTTTACTAAGACTGACCTTTATGTATCGCAGGTACTATGTTATCTGTTTTGAACTGATCAGTCTCATTACTAGTTCTAAACAGCTGTACCTAGTTTATGATAAGTAGTACGGCAGATTATGCTATACATATATTAAATTACCTATAAACTTATAATACATAAATAATACAAATTTTTAGGTCTAGAAGAAATGTTTAAATTAATGCGTGTTTTAAAATGATATAAATAAGTACAATATTATATTTAAATTAAGGCGCATTAGTTTACTGGTATTCCTAATCCGTTTCAAATTCTATGAATGTCTATGTAATTAAGATGTTCAAAATATTGTTGTGTGTATATGTACATTTTTTAGTTATCTAATCTACTCTTCAGATGATTGTGTGCTCTGTATTCAACATTTCTCCAAAAATATATTCATTCAAAACCTATCTCTTTTGTAAGTTATTCAAAGAATTCAAAGAAAGTTGTCTGAGGTCGCTCGTTCCAACCGCCATATCCTGCTATTAAGATAGAAGATAAGTCAGCCGGGAACCTTTGACAAACGACAGCGCCCCTTAGAAGACTGGTACCGTGTAATTACTCAAATTTGCTGGATATATCATCACCTATCTCTCACTGTCATATCGTAACTGCGTTAACAGTATTTACAAAATACGAACTGAAAGAAAATAATAATGGACTTATTTTACTTCTCAAGTAACGTAAATACGTAAATTGTTAGGGACGTTGTTGGTTTTTAACCACAATGACATAAGCACCAATATCTCATTGAATCCTAAAGAGCATGCATTCAAAGTAATTTCTGCGTATGGAGCAAGTTTATTTAGTTTGCAGCTACATCAACTTACTCCATACAAAGTAAGTTTTTTTGGAATTTTAATAATCTTGAAATATATAACTTTATTCAACAACAACAACATCAACAAAAGAAAAATCAACTAACACTTTGATACTTAAGTACCTAAACTAGGTCTAGCCTGTTCTTATAGGCACCTATGCTCTGTAGTGTGCATGTAGGTGTGGATGTGTGTGTGTATATGGTCTTATATAATACAAGGTAATACAACATATTATTTACGCATATATTACATAAATACATAGAATATGAAGCTATACTGTGTATATACAATATACATAAACAATAATATTAACAATAAATATAGTCCAGTCTAGCATAATATTGTTAGAAATTCCTCTGTCTTGTTGTAGTCCAATGTCTAGAGTCATATAATTAATAATAATCTGAAACTAATTAAAATATAATTGCAATAAAGTATATGATAAAGATATAAGATTATTTTGATAAAAAGATACAATATACAAATAAAAGTACAAACAAAAGTAGCAGAATATCCGATAGATGTATACCCATATACACAATGACTTTTAACTATATTATTGACACTAATCATCATATGAATAAAAGAAAAATCAATTGATGGCTTATATGCTAGTTGTGCGTGCAAGACAACTATTTTGTGCATACCTACTTAGAATCTGGAATACATAAACGGTAAAGACAGTCGGACCCAAGGAATTAACTTGTTTGTATCAATGCCTGATTTAGTCTTAAGTCTAAAATACCTTCTTAATTAAAAAACCTTAATACCTTCAAAATTTTAAGATATTAAAATTATAATTAATTAATTTTATTATTTTATTATTATTATTTTATTTAATTATATTACTCTAAAGGAAGCGAACGCCACTTTTCACTAAAAGGAAATTGGCCAGGCATGATTGTTATGGTCAGTCGATTCGTAACGTGGACTAAATTTACGTGAAAAGTTATTATTTCATTGAAATAATTCAAGAATGATGAATTTTTTGCTGCAGTTACATATACCGATTTATTGACCATATGCTTAAAAACTCCAAAAAATATCTACATTTGACGAAAGTACAACGGCAGAAATTTTAATAAGGCATAATTGCTTAATGCACATTAATAACCCATCTACTCTATATCGTACTTAATAACTGTAAAACAAAGTAACCGGTATTAAAGGTGTGTCGGATTGCTGACTAAATCATAGTACCGATTTTTTAGTCTGCCAACGAACATTAGTATTATCGTTTATAATTTAATTCAGATATTTTTTTAAACGTTTTGTGTTTACATTTTCTACCATTGATTCAATATATATAGATAATATAAGTATCAACACTTCTTGGTTATAATATTTATGTCGATATGTCTTAAGTAAATGTACAAAAAAGATATTCTTGTAAAATACGCCATGTGCAGACTTCTCACGTTCCTTTCACGTGGTTCGCCGTGACGCACTCACGAACAGTAGCGCGTGGCGTATTGTAAATATTGAAAGGGGTAACTTTACGAAGTCACTGGTGTAATTTATTGGATCGCGGTGAATACGCTACGGATGAAATCTTTAAGAGGGTAAAGTAAGGTAAAATCTATATTGCTCGAAAATTGAAGTTGATGGTTATCTGTGTGCACTCTTTATATAAGTGACTATGAAAGTAAAGGGGTGATAATGTAATATAATTTCTTATATCCATGAAAATAATATTAATTGCGGGCTTATTTTACTTAATTACAGACTTATTTTAGTAATTTATAGACTAATTTAAATTATGTATAAAGTTGTGCAAGCAATTATTGATTGGGTTGGTAAAAACACTAGTAAAAAAAAAACTGGAACTGGAATTAACACGTTACCGAATCTCTCGAGTATTTAAAAGAAATATTTAAAGTAAAAAAAAAGTTCTTTGATTCTCAAGTCGATCGATCGAACGATGCTTAAGTGTAAGTGTAACATAAACTTGACTTTGACTTTGCACAACATGGTAATACAAATGAATCGCCAAAGATAATAGTTAATGTTATCTTATCTTAATGAATTTCAACATCCTGGTAGGTACATTTACCTCATCTTTCTCTCCGAGTGAGTTGCCATTTTCGAGCCGGTATCGGCGCACCACTGCGTCGACTGCGCCACCGGCCTCGCCGCTCGCTGACAACTGTCAACAAAATAGTCAATGTAATGAGATCTATGTTGCTTTAGCGTCTAGTATACCACACGAGTAGCCAGAACATTGAACGATTCTGTATCGAGAACGTTCAATCGGTCTCTCTAGAGACAGTAAGTACAATACATCAAGGGTATTCCGTATCAATCGTACGCTACGTCAAAGAAACGTCACGTCAATACATACCATATTGATGGTATGCCGTGTCGAAATTCCAATATAAGATACTTTAAAAAATCAAGCTCCAAACCCAAGCCCAAGTGAATTAAAATGGACTTACTTTTGAAATTATACTATCCGTATATATTCTTAAATAATATACACATTATCTTCCGAATTAGACATAACGTAATCTGGTAGAGACAATTTTGGTTTAATTTATAATATTATTCCATGTAATGAATATATATTTCAAACATTTAACTTGTTTAAACACGGTCTCAACCGCTACTACTGCAATTTGACTGGTCCTAACATTACCACGATAAAATAACACGAACAGAAACGTCTACGCAAAGAGGGTATATGATTTAAATTGTCTATGCGTTATTGAATCCAACGTAACACTGAAGAGCGATCTGACATTTAGGTGATTTCACATAACCGACGATTTACTGCAATTGTTCATGCACACATTTTTGACTGTTCCACAGTGGACATGTTTGGTTGACGTCGAATATCAAGTAAGCATTTATTGTATCGGCATATCGTAGACAGTAAATAAATGTAATATTCCTCCTCTATCAATAGATAGTTACCAATGGAACTGAAACAAATTGATAATTACGACATAAATTATACAAAGGCAAAAATATATAACAATTGTGGATACAATTGTTATATATTTTTGCAGTAGTTTATATATTTTTAAGAATTGTAGATACAATTGTTATATATTTTTGCCTTTACATAAATATGTATGTAATTGTAGACATAACGTCTTTTTCACTAAGATATAATTTTGGTTGAATGGTTAAACATTAACGATTACCGTTTGCTAATAAGAAAACTAATTTGATTCTCCCATTAAGTCAAACACAAGAAAGAATTCTTATTAAAAACCTAACCAGACCTTTTCAATTTCAAATGTAAATTTGTAGCACAAAGAACCTGTAATTATTTTTTTCATTATCTCTTTTTACTAATATTTTATAGTTATTCTATTAAACTTCAGTAAATTTTATTATTTTTGTAAAATTGTGGTTATATTTTTTATACCTAATATAGCAAATATTTCTCCACTTTTCCAAGCCTATTACATTAATTTAATAATCACGTACTATATACTTGCTTATAATTTTAGACAAAGTAACCACTATTCGTTTAAGAAACATGCTAGTTTTCTATTTAGCTACATAGAATGTTTTTAGCTAAAACTAAATCTATATAATACAGGGGATCTACCTACTAGTTTTAGCAAATTCCTCAGATTGGATCGGAAATCGATCATGCTATTATTAAGTAAGGATGTGCTGGGCATCGTATAATGTTACTGAAATTTTGTATATTGATGCTAGGATAATGACGATGGCTTAAACCGAAGCTGGCTGATTAAATACCTAAAAACCAAGTTAATTATTTAAGCCGCTTTTTATTAATATATGGTACACTGATATAAAACTTTAGTTATTCTTATTAATTATCGAAACCTAATGTGAACAGTAGGTGTAGCCGTAATCATAATTATAAATTGTTTTTGGCGACAACATGTCGTGACACTCTAGCGTAACGATAGAGTAGCGAAATAAGTTTTGTAATTGGTTCATTAATTTCGGTAAGCCAGTTCAAGTGAATTTCATATGAAGATGAAACATGCAATCCGTATTAAGAATTCAGTGAATATGATAGTTTAAGACGGTTTAGCACGTATAGTTTTTGTTTGTTTCAGTGGATGATGCCATATGTAAAAAATCTCATTTTAACAGGTATTTAACCCTCCTGTTCTCGGAGACCCATCGTTATTACTAGATAAAAGTAATTCAGTATTTTACCCATTATTAAGATTTACCTTGTCACAAAGAACAATAAAGTATAGTTATACTTTTATATTTATAATTTGTCGAATGTGAGAATCATGAACTCTTGGGCTTTAACTGACCGTCTTCGCCATTGTGGTGTACCTACAGATCTTCATGACAAAGCAAGCTCATTGATCCTGATGATACAAATTACCATTAATTTGTTGTACCATTACACAGCAATTAAAACCAGCCATCTATCATTAATTCTTGACCATCATTCTTTGGTCAGCCGTGCCGCCCAGAACCAATTGTCTATTGGTTTGAAGAGGCAATTTATCTCTGCAAAGTACAATTTAATATGCCCAAATTGAATTTTATTAGTCGGGCCCCAGTGCCCTTCTAAAGCGGCCATAATAATTAGCTCTCCCGCGGATAAAATTCTCAATTACAATTTTATTAAATTTCCAGATTAGAGCACCCACTCAGAAGGATACTGATAAACACGGAAAACAAGTTATTCGTGTTCAAAAACAAATGTTATTAAATTTATGGGTAAACAATTCAGAAATAAATATATAATAATTTATTTAATAATTGTATAATATATGACATCCACTGAACATAATAAAGGGGAAGTAAGGAGGAAGCGACCCATACCATTCTATGGAGCTCTGTATATTTATTATTAACTAATATGTTTTCTTAAATTATTTGTACATTACATAACTGTGTTTACGTGCGGTATTGTGTTTACTTTTATAGTTAGAGATTGTTAATATTTTAGGAGTAATTTTGTTGTGCTGTGATTTTGTTTTGTATGCCTAATTCAATAAATAAAAAAATCATATTTAGGGCGCCCTTATTTGGAAACTATACTCTACAATAACTTACTATGTTTACTTGACATTCATTTTACTTGTGGTCGATTATAATCAATAAAATTATTAAAAATAGTTAACTGTAAATAAGAAGACATATATCTACTTTCTTGACAAAAGTAAACCCAAGCATTTGTTTTCGTTAATATATAGATTAGTTTTTTTTAGTTTTCCTAATATAAAAAAAAATTATTCTGAAGAGTATTCTAAAGATCAAATTTATGATCATTTTTGACAAAAATAGTTTCAAAAATAGTTTCAACTTGTCAAAAGCTTTACCAATTTTTTTCCTTGGCGGTTTCTTCAATAAGTATTGAATAGCTGGCGAACGGTATTTCCCGTATTAAATAGAAACATTTCCGTTTTTAACACCATAGTTTTGTTTTCTTCAAACAAAAAATAATATTAAAAAGAACTTACCTATAAATTTGTCATATTTTTTTAACGATTACGTATTACTAATAATAATAAATCTATTTTGTTACCGCTCTGTTACGCAGTAAAACTGTCAATGAAAATGTAAAAGTTAAATAATATAATCCGCGTTGAAAGATCCGTAATAAAAGTAATATTAATAATGTTGAAATTATCCTTATAACTATACACTTGTATAATATGTACATAACAGGTTGACCATATGTTTAAACAATGTTTATTTTTATAATATTTTATGTAATAATCGTTGTAAGTAATTTCGTATATATGGCCTCAATTTCGTCTACTCTATAAAAAGTACGTACAATAAATAATCATTTTGTGTAAGCATACTCTCGTATTTTGTTCTGTCGTGTGTCAATTCAGACCTGCGATAACGGCATAAAATGTGATCTGAATTCCTATTTTATAGAAGGAAAAATTATATTTCCAATCGTGTAAATAATCTTATGGCTGCCTGAATGTATTTTATTCTTCTTCCATGTTACTGCAGTAATTAGACAATGCGTCAATGATAATAATATGTGTATACATGTACTACTTTCGGCCACCTACATACATCTTAGACCAGTACGCAACAATGTTACTATGCAAGTTGTTTAGCGATTAATTATAATTCATTATTTCTCCCAGTTAAACAATGAGATATGACGTCTATTATTTTGCCGTTGCAGCGAGAAGGGACACTATAAGGTACTGTGAGCAGCAGCTTCATTCCTTGTATACATACTCAAGCATATTGTATATTAAAAATACATACTATAGAAAACGGTGCGTGTTACAAATAATATAGCGCTTTCATATAAAGCGTTGCAAGAAAAAGGAATTGTAAATAAAATTAATGCTTTCAAATCTTATGTCGGAATGTCATAAATATGTCGTCAGCGATGTGTTTTGTACATATCCCAAGCGCCAGCTGGGAAACATTCACATAATTATTCATACTTGTTTGACGCCTCTTCGCAAACTGTTACAAACACGATTACATACTCCTGCCGTTAACTGCTACTGGATATTATATTGAAATTATTAACAGGAACACATCTTATACATTATTATATAATCAGTCATCTTTATTATTATTTCTCTTTTTTAAAATATTACGTTATAGTAATATATTTCAAATCTCACGCGTACTTTTTTAATAAAGTACCGTAAAATTTTATTTTATCTTAAGACGTAGTAGATTCATCGTACTTGTAAGTGTCACCGCAGCCAATACACGTTCTTATTGTCACAATGATTTCACCAGCGCGTTGCTAATCTTGTTAATATTATGTCACATTATTCTGTAATTTCACTGTTACATTTAATTCAATTATCACTGGAACACAACAATGAGAACATTGCTATCTGGCGGTAGAAATAGGTGAGAGTGAGGTATCAATGCAGACAAAGTTTGTATGAGGTCTACCTCTAAATCGAATGTCTTTATTATTTTTAATACATTTCGTACATACGTAATATATTATATTGAGAAAAATAACATTTTTGATTGAGAACATTGGTTCTATACAAATTAAAATGTATTAATGTTTGTTTAAAAATACTATTTTAAAAACTATACAACAGAAGGCTTTTTTATAAGTATGGAAAGATCGTAAACCACTTAATATTAGGCCATTTTTTGCAATTAAGCATTTCAAAATAAATGATTTATGATGATTTAATTATATATTTTTTTTAGTTTTTAACTATTTTTTATTACATACTTACAATACGACCTATAGTATAGAATAGCTTTCTATAAGAAAAATAATAATTATTCAAGAAGCTTTCTAATACATTATAAGCAAAATAAATTACACCTATAAAATATGAAATAACATAACATTATACTTATTAATTACACAACTATGTCGAAAAGCTGAAATTAACAACCGCGAATCAAGTTCGCGTGTTTATAATTTTTGCTTATGATGTTTTTCTATAAAAGAAAATTAATATTTGAGTGAAAAGCCTTATGTGTTTAATTAAAGATAAAGAGGGCAAGTACTAACAAAAAGTAGATTGGGTCAAAAAATTAACCCATTTTTGTAATAAAAATCAGGGGTTTATTTTATTGCCCTGTAATATAATAATAATTTCCACAATATCTCATACATTGTTGACCTGAATCCGTGATAAATCGTGTAAAGAACTTTAAATAGACAGAACAGATGAGGACACACACACGCACGCTACACTGCCCAAGCAAGCATATCATCTCTCCTCATCTGCCCCCGCCACGCGATCCGACTCGGTGGGTCCGTCAGTGGGTACACCCCCGTCGTGTGTGTACGAGAGGTGGCAGGTCTTGATTGCCGGCTCGCGGGTAGCGGCCCACGCGCCGTAGCCATGTAATATGTAAACCGCGCGCCGTTGTCTGTCTCTGTTAGCCTCCGGAAACAGTTGCATCCAGCCATAAATCGACGCAACGATTGAGATACCAACGGATCATCACGGAACAAACACAGACTGAGCGCCGGAGCTCGTCGATCCCGACGCCACACTGCGGTACAGTGTGAGCGCTGGAGCTGATTCTGCCGACTGATCACCGTTAATAAACCGATAATGCTGCGCGTGCGCACAACGCACCTGCGCGTGCGCGCGTGCGTGCGCATTGTGCGCGTGCAAAATGCGCAAATTTTTTTATATAAAAAAAAAATTAAATCAAAACCACCTTTTATTTTTTGCAAATGAGTGTATTTGACATTCAAATCGTCTTAGATACTTCATATTATATAGGGGCACGTAGTGACGTTGCCGCGAAGTCAACACAAACAAACAACAAAAGTAACAGAAACAAAAATAAAAATACTGTCTAAATATGCAAGTGGGAATAATATCTATATTTCCTCGCAGTCACAGATAAGGTTATCTTAAAAAAGGCACTGAGTGTAATGAATGGCACTAAAACCATATTTTTTTTGTAAATAAAAGGTAAAGAAATATATAAACTCATATGCCATTTCGCAAATTCTATTCCTATGAAATTCCATTTCCATCTTTGATGTATTTGGCGTCCGTCCATCACGAGCCGGCTACCTACTTTGATATTGCTGGTCAAACCAATATATCAGGCCTTCACATATTTTATTATTTATGGAACCTTGTAAATATTTATTTGTTGATCCTCATACTTTCTGGACATATGTTTTTCGATGTATTTACACATTATACAGGTATAGTTATTGATTGTTATACTAAATAAATATTTCACACAACATCTCATTCATACTTAAATATATTTTAAACACCCAGACACACAACAAATGCAAATATTTACAATATAAATATATGTTCTGGATGGGGATCGAACGCACGACCCTTGGCGCTCAAGAAAGGAATACTATCAAAAGCGCTATTGAGTCTGTCTTACTTCGTTACCGTATCTCATATCGTTGTAAATTTCAAAATTATGCCGTTATCAGTATACTCGTATGTAAAGTATTCTGATAACGACATTCTGGTTTGTGTGTAAGTAATTAAGTAAGAAATACTTTTTATCATCAATACAGCCATTGGAAGTCCTCTGCTGGATAAAAGCCTTTCCAAGAAAGGAGGGATTTTGCCTATAATTGCCACGCTATGCAAGCGTGTTGGCAAACGCAAAGCTTTTGCGACGGGAATACTCACCTTATGCATTTGAGTTACACTATTAATGCAGATGGCCACAACGCTATTTGTTGTTTCTGGTACCTTAGTAGCCTCTTACGACACCTGGTAGAAAGGGAAGTACTATTTTACTCTACTGGTACTTAGGGGCTGTACATATATACTACATACTGTTATATATTCTATATACTTTTTATTTTAAATGGTAATTTAAATATTTTATTCACATTACAACTGGGACTACTATTATTAATATTATGGGTAAGGAATTTTGTTCTGAAAAATCGTCTTGGGTGACAAAAAATAAATATATAAGCTTAGCTTAAGAATTTAAATTCGATGAAGATAACATGTGACAACAAATGATATTAATTCATTGGATTAAATTCATAAAATATTTATTATTATTTTATACACATATTTTTTATAAATAATATTTTGCTTTATTTACGACTGTCTCCTTGATACCGACTGGTTGGTTGCTTTGATATAATTATGTAAGCTATCACATTCTAGAAGTAATGTGGGTATTGCGTAACGTTTTAAATCAATTTGATTATTTTCTATTAGACTATATTGTTATTGTTGGAAGATGGGAGTTGGAATCCTTTGAGTATATCTATTACGGTTTATGTAACAACAACAATGTGTATTGAGCTTTAATTCAATAAACATTATTTGGAATCAATAGCTTCATATAGACATGTACATACATTGCTTGGAGTTGAAAATTGATGTATTCATATTACTGAGTTGATTTCGTCTAAAATGAGATTCAACTTCTTTTCAGGACCACAATTCTTTTTTGCAATGACATTATTCAATTGAAAAATAAATTAAAAACTGGAGAGCGAAAGTCTATACATATAAATAAAGTTTGAAGTGTCGGCTGTTTGTAATATCAAAATAACAGCTTTTTAAAATAGGCATACGTACGGTACTTATAACAAAAAAGCTTTTAATTTATTTGTCTTCCTAGGCTAAGGTTAACAGGACTCTCACCGGCCTGATAGCTGATTTTATTTATTATTATCACGCGAAGCGTCGCTAGTCTTAATATATAAAAATTTTGTGTCACGGTGTTTGTCCGGGAAGACCTTCTAAACTACCAACCGAATTTTAATATGTATTTGATTACTGTGTAGAGTTTAATACCACTGGAGATATAGGACAGTTTACATTTTAATTTATATTTAGGATATTTTATAGTAGTTTTTTCAGTATTAGGAATAATTTATTGTTTATCTATAATGTCTTAAACTAATCAGAAGTTTAAAACTTCTGATTTGTTGAAAATTATTATTTTATTGATATATATAGCTACATTAACTAAAAATGTAATAAGACAAAATATTAAAAATAACAACTTCTCTGATTCTGGTCTGAAATATTCACAACATGCTCGTAGGGGCAAATATGCACGAGCATAAAAGAAAACGGCTGGAAGTTTTTAAATGCCCTTTAACTCTAATAGAAGACTTTAAGTATAATAAAGTCATAAAATGAAACATCAATATACCTGCACAAAGGTTCCACGTTTACGATGTTATAAAAATAGATGAGGAAGATGGGAAACTGCTATATTGATCGATATCGAATTATCCGTGTAAACGAGCGACTGTAATTTTGTTGGATTATTGCGTTAAAGCTTCTATTTACTTAAAGTATTTGTATGAATAAGTAAGTCAAGAAAGCGCACTTGGGGTACTAATTTTATGCAAAATACTAATGCCCTAAGGAGGCAATTGTCAACGTTTTTTAGACAAAAATTATTGTGTAATATTATTTATATCGTGATTGTGAGATGCATGTGAGACTTATCGCAAATTTTATGTACGGTGGGATTGTTACAAGTGGTGAAAATAGCAGTTGCATATGTGGCATGCACGCAAATGCAGGTATTAGTCACGAAAATATCAGATCCTACTGGTATACGTGGCTTAGTTAGCGCGTTCGTATTATTCACGCAAATCATTTGCTATAACATCTTTGTAAAAATATAACAAAAATATATAATCTCTAGTTTTCTTCTTAAATCTTTAAAATGTTGAATTTGCACTATTATTCTGCGTCTGAAATCTGTAAGACATGAAAATATAAAAAACAATTTTCTTTTACCGTAAAAGTGAAGACATACATTTTGCTCTAGTTGATTTTTATTATGTGTGATGTAAGTTTAGACAAACTTACTTCAATTTCTTTGTTTATAAAGCTTTGAGACCATTATTTAAAGATGTCAGTTTAAATTTTCGTGTAAAGATAAGTAGGTATATCCTCAAAAATTTCAATGCTCGATTCTTAGCCGAGTTAAGACTAGTCAAATATCTATTTTTAGTAGTAGCAAAAAATAACTAACACTTCGCCAGTCTTGAGCTGACAAATGTATTTGCCTATTTCATGCCTGAAAATTGTAGACGCCAAGGTAGGTTAGGGAACAGTGAACTTAAATTGCCATATTTGGTTAGATAAGATCTACGGCTACTTTGCCAGAATGAAACATTTGGAATGTTACGCTTTGATATTTATTTCGATAATCGCATTCGGGAAATTTAAATACAGCGATGAAAATAAAGCATATACTTATAAATGGGTAAATAAAATAATATAAGCTTTAAGTAGTCATCAAAAAGTAAGTGACGTTCAATATTATAATTCTTACATTTATTTTACTTTCAGATAGTTACAAAAAAAATCAAATCTTTGAAAATGACAATTAGTGATGCAGCCAAATTCTAAATTTCATAACTAGACAAGCAGCACAAAAAATCTCTTATTGTGCGGTGAAATGTTTTCACGTCGGTACAAATGAAGGGCTATTTAACTAATCTATTTTTGTTTATTCTAAAAATGCAAGTCTTAGAGCGATGAATGAGATACTGGATAAATATAAAAGCAAAATCATAGATTAAAATATAGTTTAAAATTTAATAATGAGTATTTACATTGACATTACAAATTAACGTCAAAATAGACTAGAAGTATCATATAAAGGCTAAGGTGCGGTAAAGCCGCGGGTGACACTAGTTTAGTGATATGTGCGTGTATACAGTGTGCGTGTTCATAAAAATGAAAGTATTTTTCAGTAGCGCTTATTTTTATTAGTGATTCTGGTCCGAAACTGACGAAAACACCTTTAATAAAGGCCGACGGGGATAAGCCAGACTTATTACCTCGATTATGCCACAAGAATGTAAAAGCCTGAGCTTGGGAAAGGTAGAATAATATTGCACAATAAGAACTATTTGAAGAGAATATAAAGTTATCATAGTATTGTGTTCCAATCGTTAACCTTGTTTATGTGTTGAATTTCATTGACCAGAACGGACGTAGATACAGAATACATTGTTTTTATTTTATTTAAAATAACCTTCGTATTTACATTAAAACGCTCTCGGTCATGGGGATTTTAAAAAATCATAAGTAGCCTATGTCCATTTATAAGTTACCGACACGTCATTATATAGTAGGTAGGTATATTCAGATATGTCAGATATCTTCTAGCCGTTAGGTACCGGCAGAGCAGAATAGTACCTTCCTCTGTACCAGGTGTCGTATGAGGCGACTAAGGTACCAGAACCAACAGATGGTGGTATATCTATGCGAAAAATTGTTTCTCAAATGTACAGGGTGGGGATGGGCAGCAGCATCCATATCGCGAAAGCTGCGTTCTGCGATTCCCCTCACGCCTTCCCAGCGCGGCAATTATAGGCAAAATTCCATCTTTCTTGAGGAGGCCTATGTATAGCAGTGGACTTCTAATGGATGTAAAGGTGAATCTGATATATTCACCGTTTAAACGTTCATTTTTGCATTCATAATATTGTGTAATCAGTCCAATTTTGACCAATTGTTTTCAATATTAACATTATTAAAATATCTAAGATGTCAAGGAATTTATTGAGTAAACATAATATACATTTTAATACTAATGAGGTGACATTGCTTATATTAGTTCCGTATATAATGTTGTTTGAAAAAAATTAATTACGGTTCAGTAAACATTATTATTAAAAATACTCATTTGCAAAAAAAAAACAGGCGGTTTTGATTTTAATTCTTCTTTAAAAAAATACGGTACCAAAATTATTTCAATCATTTGTACCTGTTACTGGCCGGTTTTAAAAATGCCGTGGTGTTTAAAACAGTACGTTCTAAATTCAAATTTTTGTTTGATGCTCGTTTTTACAGAAAACCACTTTTTATCCTTCCGTTTTTGGAACTTCCAAAGATAATATCGCTTTTCATAACTTTTAATCAATTTTTATGAATTTATTTCATATTCCTAATTGTCAAGGCTTCATCTATTGCTGTTTAGCTGTCTCAATAATGTTAGAGAAAGTGGTAAAAGCTACCAAAATTATTGTGCTGCTCGAAGAGGGTTGCAGCCAATGCTTCGTGGCTCAGAGCTGCGGTAATCAAGACACCGGTTCCGTCGAGAGAAGACCTGGTTATGGAAGAAAACCATGTACCCAATCAAGGGATGATCGTTTTCTTGTGAGTCACGCATTGAGAAATCGCAAGTCTTTGTATGTGGACCTTAAGAACAACCTCGAAGCAGTAAGAAATGTACATATTAGTCTATGGACTGTCAGGAGGAGGCTTCTCGCAGCCAATATACGAAGTCATCACCCGGCCCGCGGCCCTAAGTTACTATGTGAACACAAAGTTGCCAGGCTTAGGTTTGCTCGAAATTGTGAATTATGGACTCAAGAAAACTGGAATAGGGTATTGTTCTCCGATGAAGCCAGGATATTTCTGTTCGATGAAGATCGACGTCGGCGAGTGCTACGAAGACGAGGAGAACGCTTTGCAGAGGCTTGTTTTGAAGAAATCACACCTTATGGTGGGGGCTCAGTTATGTTTTGGGTAGGAATAAATTCAATGGATATTGAAAACGGCTCACTGACTGGACATCGATATAAAACGGAAGTTCTAATTCCTCATGCACAACCCGCATTGGCCGCTTTAGACGAAGACTCAATTTTTATGGACGACAACGCTCGCGCCCACCCGTCTGGCGATGTGGAAGCGTATGTGCAAGAGATCGGCATTCGTCGTTTGGATTGGACAGCTCGAAGTCCCGACCTCAATCCTATAGAGCATGTCTGGGACGGTCTGAATCGACGCGTGAGATCAGTACAACCGGCTCCGCAGACCATGAGAGAGCTGAAGTGTGTGATTACCGCGGAGTAGGAACGTATTTCGCAAGCAAGTATCCGGGATATCCTCGCTAGCATACCCAGACGAATTCAAGTTATGATTTATCTGTTTTTACTTTATTAAAGAAAGAATAAACAAAGTCTTTGTTAACCTTTACTTCACGAGCATTATTGCTCGCACTGCTAGCGAGCATACACTACTAGTGAACTTTGGCATTAATACCCATAAATTTTATGATAATACTGACGAAAATGATTATTTTCTTATTAATTTAAAAATTGTGAAATTAAAACTACTTATTATCAAACAAACCAATAGTAACATTTGAAATGGTTCATTGCTTAGGTGCCCGTATTTTTTGCAAATGAGTGCATATATGTGTTTTTTTTTATAAAAATAAGTTGTTTTTTTATTTATGTACTAATTGGACATCTATAGATGTAGTATCAATTAATTTTATTTTAAAAATAGTAATTTTATTTTAAAATCGCTCTGAGCGATAAAGCTCAAAAAGATAAAATTATAGATTAATTTATTTTTCTTTATGTAAATTTATTATTGTATCTACGTAATTTCATGTATTTTTTCTTAGGTAATGTTTTTCATTCGAGTATTAAAGTCAAACTCAATGCCACGTGGTTGGCAGTTATCTTTTACGACAACTAGATCAACGCGGTAGCCCTTCATTGCTCGTTAAAACCCCATATTATGACGGGGTCCTGGTTCCCGTTACGGCGGGAATTCGCGCGGGTTGAGCTGCCGGAAGCACCTTTAATAAAGGCACAGGGGATTAGCTGGACTTATTACACCACCAAGCTTTAATGAATAAAGTTGTAAATTGCTAAGCAATATAACGAAGGTCTCACTTACAAAGCACTAAATATTCAGTTAAATCTGTATTTTAAGCTGCTTCTTATAATAATAAAGATGAAGCTTTACCTAGAGTATGGTTTACCATGAGTCAAGTTTTTCTTCGTCATATCAGCCTTTGGATGTCCACTGCTGGACATAGCCCTACTCAAAAGGGGGAATTTTGTCCATATTTTCCTCGTTGAGCCTGCGTGCTAGCAATCGCAGCTACGCGTGTTAGCATTTGAGCTACACTGTTTCGAATGGATATACCGCCATCTGTCGGTTCTGGTACCTTAGTCACCTCTTACGACGCCTGGTATAGGGGGAGATACTATTCTACGCTGCCGGTACCACACATTAAGTTACTCACCAATAGATAACAATACAAACAAAAGGATTGATAATTTAGTTTTAATTTTTTTTGGATCCTTATGTATACTATCATTATTGAATAATATAAGTAAATATATAATAATGTACTGTTTCTTTCTACAGTTAGTTATTCAGTTACATATAAACACATTTGTACTATTAAAAGTTATAAACTTAACGCTGTTGAGTACAGAATAACACTATTAACAGCATGAAGACAGTAAGCCACTATATCAGTGACATGAATCATGACTTTCTTGATTTCATGATTTATTTCTTGTTTATGGCTCTCGATTGTTCATCACAACTTTGTTAAGATCTGAACACTAAAACCAGAACTGGCTTTCATTACAACTTTTTACGACACTAGGTCTGATGAAAATACCTTCTGAATTGTAAAACTGTTGTAGCAATTTATTTTATTTGGAAGAAGAGGCAGAGGGATTGATTTTATGTGTCGTCAATATAAAAAGTAGAGAAGTATATTAATTAGGCGCGACATGTGACAGGGGTATCCGGTAGATTTAAATCAAGAATGATTAGTGAACCAATTAATTGCGGAGGCAAATAACTCTTGGATAGAATAACAGAGCCATTATTATAAAACCAGTCCGGTCGTCTTAAAAGCAGTCAAAAAGTTTTAAAACTTGTGAGTTCAACTCTCACAAATATCATTAAATAACTAGGATGCTCGGCTATAGACAAATTTTATAATTTTTCTATGTAAAATATTCTTACCATATTGTTTGTCTGGGATGAAGTTCTAAACTACAAAATCGATTTTAGTAAATTTATTCTCACGTTGCAGTTTAATCCAATTTGAAAAATACAAAAATTTGTATTCGCTATAATTTTTTTATGATAAACATATATGTATACTTAAGTCAGGATAACATCTATCGGGTTCGATGCTAGATAGATTAATGCTTAGAAATCACTTTCAGTTAAGAAATTATTACAGATAAGGATAGGTTGATCTCCGTTTATAAATTACGAGTACATCTGTAATTTTGTGCTTTGCTAATAAACTAGCTGCCCATTTGTTGAATTGATTTGCCCTACTAGTCCTTACCAGTTGGACAATTCGTACATTATTATTAATTCCGGCTATATATCTTACATTGACTTGACTCCGAGTTAAGTCGTGTAAAGCACTTGTGTTACTATCGCCACACAACAGAGGAATGACGAATATACTATTTAAATACATATATTCAACACTCAGACACAGAACAAAAACAAATATCATCATATAAATATTAGCTCTTGGTGGGAATCGAACCCATGATCCTTGGCGCACAAGATACGATCACTACCATCTGCGCTATCAGGCCCGTCATCCCATTATTCTTATTAATATTGTATACAATGGTTACTGTTACAAATGATTTCACAGAGGTACTTATAATATTAAATATTATGATTATTGCGAGAAGTTTGTTGGAAAGTCGAATATAATCTCGAATAATAAAGAGGCCATAAATTTTTTAGGGATTCTAGAAGGGTGATTTTCTCATTATTTGGAATAACTTAATAGATGTTCAAATTAAATTTATATAATTATCTTATGCGTAACATATGAACAACTCACAATATCCTCTAAAAAATTCTTAGGATTCAGGTTGTTTTGATGAGATGACAAATTTTATTTGGTACTCTATCATCATAAATTTTTAGGTTATTTTGCAAATTCGAAATATATGTATTTTCAGCATACCAATTACTACGACTAAATGACGTATAGGCGGTAAAACCGAAATAGGTGTGTTAACGTCACTGAAGTACATCGCGATTTGCAGTGAGAAAGGGCCATAAAAGTAAGTTGTTTAATGTTGCACGTCAGAGTAAGTTTCCTTTTAAACGGAACTGATCTACGCTTCCTTAAGTTCATAAAGAGCTTGCTAAAGTTGGCATCGAGTTAATCAGATCTCGGCTACATTAGGTTGAACAACGCAGTTGGTAGTACATTTTAATTCTATAGCAAAAAGGAGAACCATTATTCATGGTATTATTTGTAAGCAGTTTTTGTACGAAGAGTTTTAATTCGAATGCATCTTATGTAGGGTGATTTTAGGTTGATGTTGTTTTGCTTTCTTATGATTTAAAGAAGTACATATCGTAGCAACCCTTGAGAGTATAAAATGTGAATAAAAAGAGGATTTTGCGTCAAAATAACGCAATCTACAATGCGTTTGCATTATGAATTGCGTTTGCATCAAATGAAGAACCATGGTGAATTTCAATTAAGTTTATTTTCTGTAATATATTTCAATTAAATAATCAAATATTGATAATTCACACATTTTTTACCACATTAAAAATAATTTTGCGATTGGAATAAACTTATTGGTACATTGTGTGGCATGTTTGGGCTAGCATAAATAAGTGGACATTCTATTTACTTAAAAAAATATATATGTATATATATATATATATATATTGTGTGTAATATATATAATACAAAGTTATACAAATGCTAGTGCCCTGTCTAATCTGTCTCCCAGAATTGTTTTCTTCGTCATAAACTTGCAAGTTATGACACGGCGTCCTTATGTGTCTTTTATCATTTCTGTACTGAGTACCAAAATATAGTGCCTATAGTAAATCCTTTTATTAAAGTAGATTTTATTCATTTTGTCACTAAAATTAAGCAATCGTTATAAAATATGAAATGGTACCTATATTGTTTTATACTCTTAGAAAAGCATATATGCATATGATCTACATGATGTTAATTGCCAATAAATAGTCGCTCCCGTTATCGTAAGGATATCGCTAACGTATCATCAACGTAGTGAGTAGATGAGTTTAGACGAAGGAATTTATATAATCTATATAAATGTATATAAATCTACTAGAAAATTTTCTTTCTCATCCGCCAAACTAAAACACAGTAATGTATTACGAGTTTTAGATGGTTAGTAATACGTGCGAGGTCACTCATGTAAACTACAATTATAAAGCGTTGAATTTTTAAAATGGTCTGTTGGCCCAGGTGCGATTATTTCTTTCATTATTTTATAACAGCAGTTAAGATATCTCCAATAATTTTGGCATAACAAGCTCTTGTTGTTCTCCATTTCAAAATAAATTTGTCTTTAAATAGAAAGCTCCAAATTAACAAACTTTGCGCGCTTCTTGGTATTAATTAAAAATAATTAATTTTAGTGAACGTTGTTTTTCAATTGTTTGTGTTTTGATCATTAAAAATAACTTACAACTTTTTAAAAATAAAACTTCGTCTAACCCTGAAACTATTTGGAATGTAGATATGATAACAAATTTCAAAATTTTTGTAGTATGTATGTCAGTTGATTTGGCTAACATCAATATATATTAAATTCCTCCCATTTATTAAATTGTGAAATGCTTTAGTGGTGTTCTGATATTAAAATTTAACAATGCGAACATAAATTGTCAATATGCTGTACCATTTTCTATTTATGATTCCTGATATTAATACTATTACCTTAATATCACTGTAATACTGTATAATAGAATATAACACACTGACTGTAGTGTGGATAGATTCATCTCATCTATAAAATGTGTGGTACTGATAATATCTTTATAGTTCTTAATATCAACAACACGCTTTCAAAACGACAAAGGTATATAACCTTTCGTATAAATTTATTTAACCATGTTTATATTTAAAGTTGAGAAACAAAGCTTGGAGTAACGTGGTTATCATCGAGTGTAGGCTCAAATCTTTCATTAATATTTTTTTTAAATATACCTATACACATTGGATTTTTCTATGCATCTGTCTTGAAAAATTGAATCATAAAAACCAAATATTTTCTTATAATTTGAGCTAGTTTCCTGATCAGCAGGCTCATTTGTAGTCCACCCGGTTTTAGTCAATTTACATAGTATATTGCCTCGCACCAAATTGTTTGCTTCCTCACGTCTCCCGATGTGAAGATTGTTGGGAAGTCAATGCTAGTCGCGAGTAATTCCCGTCATTTGTCGTCGTTAGTCGGCACCGTTGGGAGAGATTGGCGTAAACAAACACAGTACGCAAACATATAAAGTTAATATGGCTGGCGATATATACGTATGTGGTGACGTTTGAAATTGCTACTTATTAGCTTAAGTATAGTTTTTTGTTTACCGATATATACAGTTTGTTTAAATCTGTATTAAATAAGTCATTCTTTTACTATGTTAAATTTCATATACACCATATATATAAAGCCTTATATATAATTGTATTTACAAGCATGATACTGAAATATTCCAGTACACCGAGTATGGAAAACCATAAAGTTTATGTTAAGTAATGTTTATCGCATATATACACTTGCCCATATAAACAAGACATATAAATTCTGTAAGTTATCTACGTTTTGTGTATAAGTGAGGGATTGTCTGAGTAGTTAAGTTTAAAGCGGCTAACTTAAATCGTGTGATCTGTGGTAGTAATGGCGAATCTTAACAGTGATTTACTTCCATTAAGGCTTCGTAGTGCACTGGCAGTTAATTTCGCGGGATTAAAGGCTCAGTGAAAGCACGCTGCAGTACTGATCTCTTTGCAATTAACTACCTGACAGTTTATATTCAAAAAATGAATTTATAAATCGCTCGTAAAGAAGAACGAAACAAATTAAAAACTACGTATAGATAAATTTGAATAAAAAAGACAATTGTGAGAAGGGGATTTTTAATAACAGTTTGATTTGTTTTTATAATTATATTCAAGTTTAATAATTTGTTTAATATAAGGTGCTGCAAGAGGTATCTGAGATATCGGGACCGATCTATACCATAATTGGCGTAACTCAACTATAGTAGGGTGGTGATGAGTAGCTGCATCTCCAGGAATATATCCAACGCGTTGATGTCCTACGGCTAATATGATGATGATAATGACATACAATTTTAGCGCTCATGTCTAGAAATTTTGAAATTATAATAACCATTTATTTGTAAGCCTATCCTTTAGGATTGAGTTAAAATTACAACAATTATTAACCTTGATTTATAATAATCTTTATTTTGGAAATATGAGTCGTATTAAATCCACATTTTTTTACGAGTCACACGCTACTATTAAGTTAAATAGATAATCTACGGCGATACTGAAAAAATCACTGATCATAATATTAAATATTTAAGGTAAGACGTAAAATAATTAGATATAGAATGCATAATTGCGAAACGCTTTAATAAGTATATTTTATCTACCTTTAAGTTATTAATAAATACACAATGGGAAAATTTACTCACCACTCTCCTTTGTGTAGCAGCAATCAAAACGTCACACCAGAAAAAAACTATTGATAACGAAGTCCAGGTTAGATCTAGGGTAAAGTTAGATCTGACTAGCGACCCACAACCAATTTAAGTGAAAGGAAAACATGTAGATTCGTTCTAAGTAGGGAATTGGCAGAAGCTGGAAACAGCAATGCAATATAAAGAAGAACTACATTAGCGAAGAAAAGAGAGATTTAAATTCTGGTATATCCGACTGCGGTGTAAGAGTTATAGGGGCTAAATTATAATGCTTTGAAAATTACGTATCTATTAAGTTTGTACGTATCTATCAAGCCGTGAGGTACCGGCAGAGTAGAAAAGTAACTCCCATTGCACCAGGTGCCATAAAAGACGACTAAGGGACCAGAACTATCAGATGGTGGTATATCCATCCGGAACAATGCAGCTCAAATGCACAGGGATATGGATAGCATGCATAGCAGCATTCTCGTCGCGAAAGTAGCGGTCTGCGATTGCCAATCTTTTTTCGAATGCAAAAAATCTTTCTTTGAGAGGTCTGTGTCCAGCAGTGGACTTTCAACGGCTGGTATGATGATGATGAAGTCTGTGCAGTTACCGATGAAAAGTAGGTTCCACGAAATATTTATTCTCTATTTGATAATTTTTATACAGTAAATATCATATAACTTTTAAATATTATAAGTAGACCTGACTAGGTCTAAATTAGTTAATGATCCACTTAATGAGTATTTAAAAAACACATATATTTTAACAAGCTATAATTCGTAAAGGACGTGTTAAACATATTATTTGTTTATTGAATATTTTATTTTATGAAATAAAAATTATAGTGAAGCAAATTTCTAAGGTGAATAATTAAAAATATTATATTTTATTTTTCTAGAGGATTAACAATAAGGTTTTGCAGGAATTCAAATGTAGCTCCGTGAATTATTGGAAGATCTAAGAGCATTTACTACTCAAATTTATTTCGTTATTTACGACCGGGGCGTGAAAGTTCTTCAGTAATGTGATGCTACGTGTTACGTTTTATTATTTAAAATCAAAAGGAAAATAGCTCTGAAAAATAACAAACCGTTTCAACAATTTATACATATTTTTGTATCAATGCGTTCACGTGGCCGTGTGGGTAGAGATTAACAGATGGTATACTTCATTGCTGATGTTATTATACGTTAGTATTGTAATTAGAAGCTGCAGTTATTTTCAATGGGTAGCTATTACGCGAAATATATATTAATCATTAGAGGAATTTATCGAATCATCTTGACTTTTTAAACAAGGTATTAGGTTTATTATACATGTTCGATTTGCACTCTATTATTTCGGTGATCCCTATGAAAATATGGGATTTATACGCAGTGTAGAATAGTTCCTCCCCTTGTACCAAGCGTCGTAAGAGACGACTAAAGTACTGAAACCGACAGCTGACGGTTTATCCGTTCAAAACAGCGTAGTTCAAATGTACAGGGCGGAGACAGCCAGCAACATTCTTGGCACGAAAGCTGCACTCTGCGATTGCCAACACGCTTGCCCAGGGCGGCAATTGTGGGCAAAATTCCTCCTTTTTGGGAATGCCTATATCCAGCAGTGAACTTTCTATGTCCTTCCTGATATAATGTATAGGTTATAACTCATAAACGTTCCAAAAACTAGTTATATCATTTTTAAGCTAATCCCTACTAATATTATAAATGCGAAAGAAACCCTGTCTCTGTTACGCTTTGCCGCTTAAACCTCTCAACCGATTTTGATGAAATTTGGCACAGATAATCTTTAGACCTCGAGAATACATAGGCTAATATAGGAGGACATAAGCTCTTTTTTAATTCGAAATAAGGGTTGTAAGTATCGCCATTTTCAGAGCTAGAAACTTGAAGCTTATTTTTCAGACGCCTTCAAAAAGCGATTAGCCGAACACGTTCTTTAAAAATATTAGAACTGTTTATTTTTTTTAATTTAATTAGTATGACAACGCATGTGTGTATTTATTTCTTTATATATTCATGTTCTCATGTAAGTAATTCACATGTTACTGGCCAAACACGATTTCAGGACAAACTAGATTTACCTAAAACTAATTTGTCGGATCCTAAGCCGGATAAGATAAATCAGTTTAACCTAGGCCAGACTATGAAGTTGACCCTAAAAACAACGCAATTTATTTAAAAACTAGTTTTAAGATATTATTATATATATAATGGTTATTCTTCCAATTACCGAGTATTTTCTTCAGTTCATCTATTTACTTTTATTTTCTATATATACATACTATATATACTAGTTCAGGACAAACTAGTTTGGCTTTAGACAAAACTAGTTAATCCTATCGCGTAAAGGAAGAACTAGTTTAGCCTAGGCAAAACTAGTTTGTGCTGAAATCGGGTTTGACTGGTAACATATATAAGTGTTTATGGGAATAAATATCTTTCTTTTTATTATACCTTTAAATTGTCTATTTCAGTCCCACAACATAACAGCAATATATGTTTATAAAAGAGATAATATAAGGTCATATTCTGGCATATATATTTAATAATAATGACATAATGATGCATTACATTTCGATTTATTAGGATTTTATTTTAACGCCGTTTTTGATTTTATTTTAATATATAGGATATAATAATAATAATATTTAATATATAGTTGATGGTATTCATAGATTTTATTCCTAATAGAAATAAAATCCTTTAGCCAATTTATGTTTATAATTGTAAATATAATTATTTCTAGACCGATCTGAATTGTTGTTAAGCTCCATTGTAAGCCTCAGCTTTTGAAATGTTACTTTGTATCTAATGCCCGCTAATTTGTACTTCTAAAAATAAATATATTAGTATACATATTCATACAAACTGGCACGTTTAAGCTATACGCGAATGCAATGTATTAATGTCTATATGTCTATTATGTAATACCGATGTCTGCAATATAAATAATGCCTCAAGCCATGATTTATTACTACACATAGTATGTTAATAATAATAAATTGCCACAACATCTCATACATTGACCTGACTTCGTGGTAAGACGCTTAAAGCACTCGTGTTAACGGATGCCGGAAAACAGAGGAATCACACATATACTACTTAAATATATATATGTAACACCCATACACTTTGGGTGGGAATCGAGCTCACGACCCTTGCACAAGATAGGATCATTATCATCTGCGCCATCGGGCCTGTCATTTACATAGTTAACAGAGATACACATATTATAAATAATAAACATAGTGTATTTACATAGTTTATCTGTCTTTCTTGGGAGTGTGTTAATACAGGCCAAGTAATTCTTTCAGACGATAGCTCTTGGGATATAAAGTCGGTATACTGGGCGAATATACGACTAAATGCTTGTTATTTACAAAGGAATAAAAACAGTGGGTCGAGTGTCAGACAGACGGTTGCGGGTGACGGCCCAAAAGGAGGTGCTTCTGACGGACGAAATTTACCGAGATTATTTCAGACAGATAGCCTCTTATTTATTCTTATCGTTCTTAGAAAAATGTAAGCGTCAGTATTTATGTTCTTACCATATTTCGAAAAAAGTACCTAAAATATTGATACTGTAACGAGCGTAAGAATTCTTTTATGCTTAAAAGCAGTTAAATTTTATCGCGAAGATTAGTATATTCTAGCGAAGTCGGAATACATTTAATGTTTGCTAGTATGAATATATATATATATATTTTATAATAATACTTATTTACATGAGTGTATTACAATAAGTATGGTTTATAAACATCTAAAAGAAGGAATTATTTCTAAGTTGTGATTCATGTGATGTAGATAATGCTCCAAGTCGATCCTCTTAGGGTTTTGCGGGAGTTCTAAAAGGCTTCTCTAAGACCGCTATGCTACTAAGTAACTCTAAGCGATCTACTTAAAACTTGAAAGAAAAATACTTTCTAGAAACATTTTAGTAGGTTATGAAGAGTACATGTTAGGTTTAACAAAATATTAAGTATTGTATTTAAGTTTTATTGTTGTTCATTTTACATACTTAAATGTGAGGTATCAGCAGAAAAGTACCTTCCTCTTTACCAGGTCGTAAGAGAAGATTTAAAACAGTTCTTTAAGTGGATCACTACATTTGTATGGTAATTTACTTTAAAATCTCTCAAATATTAAATATGTGAAACAATAAAATCAAATTAGATTTGTGATCATAAAAAGAATATAAAAATAGGCGTAAATAGGGGTAAAGGGATATAAAAATACTATATGTGTTAAGAATAATGTGATTGTTGAGTATATTTGCAATTGATGTGTTCCAATTACTTTTCTACAATCTATAATTTCAGACTGTCGAGTATTTTGTTAAATTTTAATGGACAGATGACGCGCAGTCACTATTTTAGCCGCTTTCACGAAACGTCATTGACTTCGGATAACATTTTGAGTTAATAATAAACGTTTCATTTTATTCCACCTCACATACGCCTCGCTACTCAACAAGTCCCGCCATTCGATTTAAAAACAAGGAGTTAATTAAAAAGAACTGTGACTCATGTGACTGAGTAAACCGAAACGTCTTGCTATAAGCATAAAGCGAAACTTTTTTTTTAATCGTTTCGCAAGACATTTGTAGATATATTGTTTTGGACGCTTTTTATAGGATACATTATGTATTATGTGGTTTATCTTAATATATGAGGTTGACCGATTACCATAATATAATTAGGTTCACAAAGAATAAATCTTAAAAGTAATAGCTTATATAAACAAAACAAATATGTCTTGTTTATTTATGTTAAAACCTTTTGCAGTTTTAATTTATTATATTTATGAAAAATAATGAATGATATTACACGAATCTTGCTTTGCCTTTAAAATTCCTTAAGAACCGATGACTACACAAAATCTACCTACATTTTGTAGATACAAATCATTATTATGAGTTACAGTACAAAGAGCAAAGTTGGGTTTTCATCTAGTTTCAAAATGTTTCCGTAACAAAAACAAATATGGGCAAACGCGGGTATTGCAAAATTAATTTTCCGAATATACGTTCGAAGTTAGTCATCATTCATGTATGGTTGTGGTAGTTTACATCAATAGAGACCAAATTAGTCTCTATTGATGTGAACTGTTACTAACAGAACCAATGATAGTTGTACGACACCATTTCAATATACAGTGATTTTGATTCATAGTTTAATTGAGGCTATCTTAACGAAAAAGACAACTCAATATACAAGTTATCTCATGTGAATAATTGTTAAAACAAATTAATAAGCCTCAGTTGATAATTATCAACGTCTACTTTTGACTAATATGTTGTACTGAATGTTGTTTCACTTTTTATATTATATTAAGAACATTTTCATAGCAGAAAAAACATAGTAAGGTTAGGTACTTCTCGTACAGTTTGTATTTACTACATATTCTCAAACATGGATTAACCTCATCTTTTATTTGACTGATTCGGAATGACTGGATGATTCGGAAAATAAAGTTTCACCTCATATAGAAATAAAGGCAGTTTTCATATAGTGATAATAGAATCAAAGTTAGTACTTATGCACACTGTATTTAATTAGGTGTTTTGTTGCATTACATTAAGGTACTCGGCGTGGCAGGGCTTTACCTAATCCGTCACTCGTGTATATAGCACGAGTTTTCACGATAACTGATAACGAGGATCCCTGTGAGCTCGGCCTTTCTCAAAGACAGGTCAGGAACGGCCCTGACACGGCCGTTTTAGGGACTGAAAGGATGCCAGGTCCGCTATTCATCTATTTAGAAGAATTTGGTCCCTATTTATAAAATTGACGACATTTGTTTTGCTTTTAGCCGCTATAATTCCGAATATATATTTAGGTTCTAAAGTATATTGCTTAAACACAAGTAGATCAAATTGCAATTTAACGTATAAACTTATTTTTTTGTAGAACTGTAGTAGTTTTCGATATTTAGTTTAAGGCGAATTTGATAGAACGCGAGTGTTATTATGTAAAAAATACATTTGTTTCACTTCTATATTTACTGAACTGGCGCCACTAACTACATATAAAGAATTGGAAGCGTTTTGTTTTGTTAAAAAATTACTAAAACTAGTCGCAGTTTTTATACGATTACTAATTACTAAAACTGTTGCTAGCCAATGAACAACATATAAAAACCTATAACAGGCCAAATTCTTACATCATATAAAAACCTATAACAGGTTTTAATATGATGTAAGAATTTTGATTTTTTTTGTTTATATCAACGTCTCATTTGGTCATAATTTTTACTGTTACTAATTTTGGCGTGGTCACAATTATGGCCTAACGTAATGTAGCACAGGAAAAAGTTCAACAGATTCTTCGGCCAAAAACAATTTTCTTTTTTTGAAAATCTGTCAGACGTAGTTCGGTAAAATGATAATTGTCTCAAATGATTTTTCGATGTCCTAAAACTCGATCAGGGTTAATCATAATCGTTGAAATGTAATTCAGACAACTGAAAAGTTCGGTGTGCTCAACAAGGCAAAGCGTTACTTCCCTGCGAAACTGCACTGTCCTTAGATGGTGCTCTGATCCTTTGACTCAGTCCAGAAACGCGTGAGAATAGTTTACAATGCCAGGCTCTTCTCTTCTAAGATCTAGCTAAAGCTCTTCTAGCTTCTAGCTCTTCTCTTCTTTATATATGTTCTACCGCTTATACAATAGGCTTTGTTCTAAGAAATTATTTGACATGATACCAACAGCTTATATCACATGTCACGCCATCAAAAAAATGTTCATCCATACACTATGGAACACTTTGGTCTCGTACCCATTTGTTTCAGACGCAATTCCTCCAACGTGCGCTACGAAAAGAAGGAAAAGGAATGAGCTCCCTGCGGAGGTATTTCAAAAGGACTGTAGTATGGGGTTCTTCAAAAAAGTAGTGAAGGTCGTCTATAGGCTGCGGTAATCGCTTAACATCATGCGAGCTGCATTCTTGTTTGCCTCCTTAGCGGTATAAAAAAAAATCGGACAACCACTGCTGCCAAGAAGAATTCCAGAATTGGACAATGCGATGTTCAAAATACATACCTTTCAATTATCTTATTAAGTCTTCCTCGATAAAAGTGCTTAGGATCAGGATTGTAATGACATCAAAACAGCTCTTCTGAATTACAATTTGTGCTAATAAAACGAACAATAGTAGTAGACACGTTAATATTAATATGAAAAAAAACCGACAATACCAACTATTAGTGGTGTTATGTGGTTCATCTATCTTCTAATTTTTTTTCTTTAAAGATATGTATGTATTTGGCAATATCTTGACTATCATTTTAAAAGAAACCATACGTGCCTGTAAAATGTAACTGTTTTACGTAACAACTTCAATAAACAAGTATCTCTACTCAAGGTACGCTAATTGTAACATGATTATAGACGATTAATTCAAAATGGTTTCTAATGCCAGATTTGTGGTTATCGACGGGGCAAGTATTGAAAGCGTGTGCTGACTCATCAGTAGTCAAACATTCATTAGTACTTTCAAGTTGTTTAGTTGTAGGCGTAGTTTCATAGAATGTGACCTCCACGTTTTAATGGAGATGGCAATGAATTTTTAATAACGAGTGGATTAAATTAGAAAGAGTTTGTTACAAATATTTATATAAATAAATCCTCAACATCTTATACCTTGACCTGACTCCGTGATATGCTGCTTAAAGCGGACGGAAATCAAACAACAGAGGAATCACACTACTACTTAAATATATTGTGAGTCATGGACTCAAGAAGACTGGAATAGGTTATTGTTAAGCCAGGATATCTCTGTTCGGTAAAGATCGACGTCGGCGAATCATACCTTATGGTGGGGGCTCTGTTATGTTTTGGGCAGGAATATATTCAATGGATCGTACAGAGTAAGTCAAATGACTGGAATTCGATACATAACGGAAGTTCTAATTCCTCATGCTCAACTCGCATTGGCCGCTTTAGGCGAAGATTCAATTTTTATGGCAACGCTGGCGCCCACCGGTCTGGGTCACACTCGATACTAAAAATGCAGATACATTTGCTTTTCTTTATTAAAGAAAAAACAAACAAAAGTTTTTGTTAACTTTACTTCATGAGCATATGCACTACTAGCGAGCATACACTACCTACTAGTGAACTTTAGCTTTAAAACCCATACATTTTATCAAAATTTTATGAATACGATTATTTGCTTATTAATTTACAAAATTGTGAAAGTGAAACTACCTATAATTATTAAACAAACCAATAGTAACATCTGAAATGGTTCATTGCTTAGTTGCCCTTTTTTTTGCAAATGAGTGTATATCGCTATTAACGTTTTATGAGATTACCAGCGACAGAACTTTGTTATCCGCGGGAATTGATAAAATTTTGCAGTCGCGTATTAATCGGGTTAGTGAAACCGAAGTTACCAGATACCTGTTAAAATGCCACTAAAAGTTATAGATATATACATAAATATATCTATAACTTTTATTTTCTCTTACTCTCTTCAGACATATACATACATTTGTAGCTAGTGTAAAATAAAAAAAGTATATCCATTACAAACATATTTTGTGTTGAGAGTAGTAAAGCCTTTACTATTTGATAGTTATCATATCAGCCATTGGAAGTCTAGTGTTGGAAGTCTAGTGTCTCCCCTAGAAAAGAGGAATTTTAACAATAATTGCCCTTCTGGGCAAGTATGTTGGTAATTGCAGAGTGTAGCTGCGTTGATTCGGGGTTGCTGCTGCCTATTCCCGGCCCGTGCATAGGACCTAAACTGTTACAGAGGGATGTGCCGCCATCTGTCGGTTCTGGTACCTTGGCCGCCACTTATGCCATCTGGTACAGGGGGAGGTACTATTCAACTCTGCCGGTACCACGCGGTTGCCTTTGATAGAAAGATTGATAAAATGCAAATAAGATTCGCGTTCATGATATAAATAAAAAATCTGTTCTCTAAGTTCTATTTTTTAACCATGCTTTAGAATATCTATAGCAATACCTTCCCTTATATATGGAAAAAAAACCTGCTATGAGCTGTGGTATGAGGAATTCGGTCCACACTCATTAGATGCAAGGTTAAAGTAATTATCAATGGTGGTATATTAAGTATAGGTGAAAATCGGGCTATATGATCAAATAATTCATTTGTCTTTAAGGATATATTTTTTGTACACCGGGATCTACAATGCTTACGATCGCCTGACTTTCCTTTATTTAGAGTTAACTAAACGCTATTGTAATTTGACTTTGCATGACATACTATTTCGTAAATTCTTTCTCAACTGTTCACCAACAGCTATAAAGGTAACAAAATCATCTAAGGAAAATACCGAAACCATCGCTAGCTCTATAGTTGAATTGTTTTGGATTTTAAAGGGATAAAGGCTTAACAAAATGCGAGGAAAAATTGTAAACTTCAAAGCATTTTTATTTTTTGTTCATTCAGTTTCTGCGTTTTGGATATAGTATCTATAAAAATTTTAATTAAGAAATTAGGTTGAAAATATCATCATTTAACTAAACTTTCACATTTTCTGTCAGCGCTAATTTCTGGGCTCACAATGTGTTTAGAAAGGCAAAAAAGAGATATTTAAATGCTATCAGTTGCATCATGCTAGGACTATAAAAAAGGCATTTAATATACATATTTATAAGCAAGACTAGTTCAGAAAAATATTGTTATCTAAAATGCTCGCGAGTTTGCAGAGAACCAGAGAAAAAAACAAGGTCAGCGTTTGTGAACAGAGCATACGAAAATGTTATATCGATATATATTTTCCTAACGTGTACACTTTTTTACATACAGCATGTATTAAAAGTAGTAAATCTGAGACAAAAAAGTAGTAAGACTGAGTTTATAAATTTTAAACAAGATTTGATCAAAGAGATCATTTATAGCTAAAAGCTTTACCCATCTTACTCCATACAAAACCAATAGCATGCACACATTATATTGTCAAGTTTGTATGACTATCGACTATGGTAATTTTTCAATCTTCTTCTGTAAACAGCAACAGTAGTTATATCGTTGAATATATTAATAAAAACAAAAGTACATATTTGTAATAAATTGCAATAACAGAAGCGAGAAAGAACGAAAAATAGAAGCTATTATATTGTTCTTTTGAGCTCAATAAACTTCGTATCTTCGACAAAGGAATCCACGACTCGTTGCCCGGAATGCAAGCTTTGCTGGCGCATTCGAGAATCGAAATTAAATAAATGTTCATTTTTCTTTTTGCTAGCGTTGAGGAACGAAAGAGCTTTGAGTATTCAATATAGCCATGATCATTTTTATTGATTGTACTTGTTATGTATAAATAAATAATGCTATTTGCCTGTTGGTGTTGTGGATTTCTTCATTAGTTAACCTTTGACCAATCATAACATTAGCTAGCAGTTTTTTAAATCAGTAGGATAGTGTAGATCACAACTGAATACAGGAAAACATCTATCCGGACTTTATAAAATAAAAATGTGACTTACTTGATATCAATTAAAAAGTTATATGGAATCATCATTGGCTCATAAACTTCGCGGAACATCACAGTAACAACGCATACCGTCTTTGTATGAGGTTTAGCACTAGTCTTCATTAATTTATTTTATATTTAATATAGTTTTGTCTTTACCTGCTCAACGGAGCCATATTGTCTGCGAGAGAAGACCCCACGCCTCGAGATCAGCTCACTGGCTGAAGAACTGTGGACAAGCAAAATATTGTTATCGGTCAGAAAAAAATATTACTAGACTATAAACTACAACTATAGTTTATCCCAAAAATGATACGGCGTGCACTTTTGATCGCAAAAAACACTATCACTATATACCTAACCCTTAATGTATATGAGTAGATACTTGTTAAACTAATGATTGTAATTAGGGTTTTGAGCTGTGGCCGCGCTAATGTGCTTTCTATTAGTGCAGAGATATAACCATAAAATAAACACAAAACTATTTTGTTTCATAAAGTTAATGACTTTATTTTATGACACGCTTCTGTTGTCGTATTGGGTAATGAACCCTACCTTGTGCGTGCCACAACGTTACTTTATCGCAGTATTCTATTACTATGCAAGTTAAAGTTGTTGTAACTACGCACATATGTCCCAACAGAGTTATTAAAACTGATAATGTGAACGTGAATGTGTGTTTTGAAAAACATGAGTTCTCATGAGCTTGGTGTGATTTTAGCGTCAACCTTTATCAAAGCAGCCATACAAACTGTACTGCTGGACATATGTCTGCCTATATATAAATAACACAGTTACCAATATAAATATCTCTTTTTTTAGGAATATAAGGAGAAGAGGAGTAGAACATTGAGATATTTACGAGAAGTTGTTTGCAATGTTTCTTAAGGTGAGGGAAACAGTTTAATACCAAATAAGGTTATCTTCTTCATGTAAAATATATTTGGGCCATAAATATAAAATCTATATCTAATATATAAAAATCATGGAACTTTGTTAAGTTTTAACAAAAAGGTTATTTAGGTTTTTTATTAGAACAGGTCGACAAACTAGCCTACAGTCCGCGTGATTGTAAGTATATCTGCATAATATCACAGGGTTATCACTAGCGCGTTGCCAACCTTCGTGGATATTATGTCATTTGACCCAGTAATTTCACAGCCTTTCTTCAAACCGGATCACTGAAATGCAAACATTGTTATTTAGCTGTAGAAATAGTTGAGAGTGAGGTATCAAAGCACACGACCTTTGTATGGGTTCTTCCTCATGTAAATGTGACATTGTTGTAAATGGGGCTTAACGAATGCCAAATAAGTTTGTTAGTCTACGAACCACGATAGAATTTGCCTTTACAATATACATACATGATATCTGCATCTGTACGTATAAATATAATTAAAGAATCTGTTTGTAATATCAACAAAAAAGCTTTCTAAAATATGACTTTCAGTGACAGGTAGCTTTTGTTTTAAGCAGTAACTTTGGCTATTTTTATTATAATTATATATCTCGAATTCTACTTAAACGCGAAGTAATAGTTGATAGATACTACCACTTGAGTTTCGCTATAGAATCAATTGAACCCTACCAACATCTCCGTTAATATTATCTTTTAAATTATTTCTTTATCTAATTACAACCAACATTTTATTACAATTTACAACATCTAATTAAAACCAACATCTAATTACAACGACACTATGTCCAATTACAACGTGCTTAAATTCATGCTAATTATGATAGATATCTAAAGGCTAGCTTCGCATGCAAATGTGAGAGTACAATGTAAAACAATAATAAAAAACGTAGATATGCTATAATAGGGTCAACAAGAAGTAAAAAAATTAGCAAGTATTTAAATCATATTAAAATGTAATAAAAAATAATTCGCGTGATTTATTGAGAACCATAGCTTGTTATATTAGCAATATGTCTATATCATGATGAGGAGACCTGATGTTGTATGGTTTGCTATGGCAGATTAGCGTGTATATAAGTCTCGTGAAGTCGTGTATATCTCATGCTGAGTAACAAAATAATGAGAACAGCTTCAAAAGTCAGAGGTGAAAATAGTTTGTGATAAGGCGGAAGGGTGCGCGCAGTCTTAGGCTATTCTTCGGGGATAGTCTGACAAATGCCATGAATGTCTGTCTGGTTCCCGTTGAGTTGAGCTGAAATTTGTGGTACCTAGCGATTTTAATATCATTTACATTCAAGTAATCATAGTTGACCTCTTATATGGTAAAAATAATCCATGTGACTAGTTTGCGTTCGTTGTTTTTTGTCTTTATACTCGTATTTGTAATTTAAGTGACATTACAATAAAAAAAACAACGAATCAATGAGTTTAAAAGTAATGATTAATTTAAATAATGAAAGATAATATTATCTTTAATTAATTCAGTAAATTTTAATTATCTCAAGTATTAAAGCCAAGCCATATATATTTGCCTTCTACAATTCAAATATTGTGGATAGATTTACATTATATCCTAAGACAAGCAATTTAGTTACGAACTTGTGGTAATAATATTTTAATTGTGTAAGCATTTGTATATATTAAATTATTCAATCCTATCCCTCGTGTGGTGCGGCTAAATTGCCATATTTTGGCTTTCAAGTCACATCAACAATACCGGCCGGTAACCTCCACGACCTTGCTAAGGTCGTGGAGGTTACCGGCCATCATTAGTGATAGAATCAAATTTCACAAATACTCGTTTGAATAATATTATTTGAAATGTATAATTCAATATTACAATTTATAAAATCAGAGCATCAAATTACACTTCAAAAATAATAAATATACAACATTAAAAATTGTAAATCTGATACGGTTATGTAATTATACTATTCATAATATTTTCTAATTATCAATTAGAGGAATCCCTAATATGATTAATTCACTAAATGATTTCTAGAGTTACTTATATCTTGAGCCTCGATAGCCTTGTGGTATATCACATTTATTTAAAATATTGTCATGACGTCCATCAATTTATAAGGTTATGCACGCTATTATGTTTAGGATTCCATTATTATTTAATAAATCATTCAATGGCAAAAGTGTTCAGAAAGACTAAAATCTTAAAGTATATATTTTGAAATAAATTGGTTCGCCATTTAAAATTTTAATTATATACCTAAATTTAACGAATTACTTTGAAAGCATGATTAAAACTGGCGACGTATCAGATTGTTTTAGAATTATGGCAGATAAAGCACGTTTTCATTAATCTACATCTAAAAGCATGTATTGAGTACTCGTATATTCGTACTCGTAAATGCGAAACCAGAAACCATATACATACTTTTAGACGAAATTACCCAAGGTTTAGCGGTTTACCAAGTTTTATTCGACTACAAAAGGGATGGAAGGTCCCCTAGGGCTTCCTCTACACTAATCACGATGAAAGCCACTTCCGTTCAGCTTAAAGAAGGCAATCTTAGGCAGACAAGGTCAATGACCGACTTTCAGCCCAAATACATAGATTTAAAGAATAATAAAGCTTCTTTCGTAAATTTAAATAGTTTTATATTACTGTATATAGATATACTATTAATTTGCGTGGCAATTTTGATATTTGTACAAAGAAGCGACGTCCCAATAAAATTGAATTTCACGTAGGTAATACAGGCTAAAAACACGTCCCTTTGAGCGTAGAAAATACAGGAAAAAGCTAAAAAAATTTAACAAGGTGAGTGATTAGTACGGCTTAAGAACAATATCATTTTTATAATAATACTTCAGAGATTTTTCGGTTACTGTGTAAATTGTTCCAGCTTTCTTACTGCTTGACTTTCCTAGGTTAAACATAAAAATATATACTCGTATAAACAATATTATCATAATTAAATAAAACTAATTCAGCTAATTAAAATTTGCAGATGTAATAGTTAATTCGATGTAGAGGTGCCTGAATTGGATGCCCTTTCTAACCCCTAGCGCCTTTTGAAATTAAACGAGTCTTGAACCCGTGTTTACCCTGACTAATCTTTCATTTATTTTCTTTGCTAACGCTAACATTCATTCGAAAACAATCGAAGAAAATGTTGAATACATTAAGCAACGCAATAAGCTTTATTTTCTGTTGTTGATTTTTTAAAGTCATTGAACTTAATGGCCGCTTTCAGAATAGATACCATATTTGTTATATTTCAAAACTAAAAAGTAAGTTTTTTGTCTAACCTTTTTACGTAGATTTCCATTATCATGGCTATAAGGATGATAATTCACTGATTATTAAAGTTGCTATTGGCACGATCTTTAAGTTCAGCTGTTTCCTAAAGCATTTTTCGATAATTTGGCACGCGCCGCCTCGAACGTCTTGGGGGGCGCCTGAGTATCACTTACTCTGGCCATTCTACGCTCAAAATCACTTTTAATAGGTTCTACTTATGTAGGCAAGTTATTGCTCGGAGATTATGCTTTATTCATGAATTTATACTTATTCTACAAAATTTACAGTAATACAACAATGTAATTTTTATTAAAATTAAATAAATTTTGTTGTGAGTTCGTTCTTTTTTTATATATGAATAAGTGGACAAATATACAGTCTGCATGGTAACAACAATATCATTAGCCCGACGCCTTGAATCTCGAATGCGTCTAAAATCTTGAAGATATTATGTCACGTTACTTTATAATTTGACTGCCTCTCTCACTTATCAAAACGGATCACAACATGCGAACATAACTGTTTGGCGGTAATTTGTAAATTTTATATACATCCCTCTTTATATAATATCTAGGAAATAAAATAAAAAAATGTTCAGCATAAATAAAAAAAAAATATATAATTCTTTTTGAATTTCAATTCAGATGTTCATGCCTTACTTATTTTATATAATGTCTTTGTTAACGTTGAGTTACAACCTTATTTTTGTCCCCCAAGCTTTATTGGCTTGATCAACTCAGCTTCTTCTTAGCAGATTTTCCAATAATTTGGAGAGCCCTGCCCCCAGGGGCGCGTTTGAAACACCGTTTACCTCGGCGACGGCCTCTTGGTACCACTCAATTTCAATACTTATAGACTACTCAAGATGATCGACATCTGATTTTCAGTATAAATACGGCAAAAGAAAGTTTATTTACTTGAAACACTGTATGCTTGTTTTGGAGGATTGGCCAAAAATGTGTATGTTGTGTTAGTTTTTGGTAATTTTATTACTTTATTTACAATGGTTCGATTAAATTCCACTAGCTAAAACAAGAAGTTATTTGCGTTCAAATTCAAGCTTTTTGCTAGGTCTCATTCCAGATTTTTTTTAATTTATACCAAGATGTGGTTTCAGAAGTTATCAACACCATATCAGCAATTCAAATTCCACTGCTGGACAGAGGCTTCCCCAAGAAAGGGGAAATGTTGCCCATAATTGCCGCGCTGGGCAAGCGTGTTGGCAATCGCACTTGGTACAGGGGAAGGTACTATTCTACTCTGCCGGTACCTCACGGCACTGCCGGTACCTCACGGCACGGTTTCAGAAGTCTCAAATTTGTCTAAGTCTCAAATTTTGAACTAGCAACTTTATTGAGTTCTATATAAAGTAGAATTGACCAATGAATAATTGTACTATTCAATTAGAATTCACTTTTAATTACAAGATAATTATTTTAGGTACATTCTAATAATAAATATATTCTATTTTAAAAAGCGTTCACATTTAAAGATTATAACCCTTTTATATATTTATACATCCTGATCTTTTTACAGAACGTTAACCATGTGTAAAGGTTGTGGTCCGCAAACATGGAAGGTTTGTTAAATCATAACAGGTCATCTATTCGTATTATAATTTTAAACTCTTTCTCTACACAATTACATACACATACATACATATTCAAATTATTTTGCTTTATTTATTTTTTCAATATTTAACAATCCTTTATACTATTTTATTAATATTATTTTTTTCTTACTCGTAGTTTAGTATATTTTTGTGTATCGTTTACTAATATAAAAGAAAGCGTGAAAATAGAGTACTATTTTCACGCTTTAATGAAGACTATGACTCATGTACCTAAAACTTTGTTAAATATCTGGATTATTTTTTTGCTTAATCCACAATTCTCGGAAATAATCTAACTTTAATATATTATTGTATTAACGATGACTAATTCATTGGGTAAAAAGAAAATGATTTTACTTTGCGCATATAATTAGGGATTTGTTTCGCTTATATACAAGACAATGTTTTATTTTGTACGTCCCACATATTCCTCCGGCTTTATAACAAATAAAATAAACATTTTCGTTTTGCTCAAGGTTTCGCCCACGTGGCGTGGGCCAACCTCCCGGAAAAATTGTACATAATCCAGGCCCTTCTTTGAGTATGTCGTATTATGTTAATTAATTAATAAAAGTGTTTTGCTTAAATATTACATCACGTGTTTATGCCTATTATATAAGGTTCAATTAGCCTTTGTCAAACATACGTTTATATAATTGTATTGTAATACGTTTATGTTTGTTGTAATTATTAACTTAACATTGAAAACCAACCCTGGACACCTAAAAATTTAACGCGATTTCATTGTAACTCTTTTGATTCAGTATTTTTTTTATTTCAACTGAATTATTAAAAGCAAGGATTTTTTTTAACTGAACTATTAGGCACACGGAGAAACTATGTAAAAAAGTACTTTTCTTAATAATCTACCGGTGGAACAATAATGTGAGACATAATAATAAATCGATTACATGTTGCTAAGAACCTATAAATGGCATTAATGTGTTACTCCGAATCGCGGAATTAAACAGGATCCTTACGCTTCGCCGACGAAGGATGCGATGGAACGGCGGGTATTTAATACACTTTCCTTGTTCCCTCTTTATTACAACACTTATTAAAAGCTTTGGAAGGCAAGGGTGGGGTCGTGAGTACTACTAGTTATTCGTTTTAAGTCGACGCAGCCTTTGACCTACTATTATTGGACCCTTGGCAGTATTTCTTTTTATAATTTGTTTTACTAATAAACTAATTTGAATGATATGCCATAAATGGTTTGACTGGTACTTTTAAGGTTAGAATTAAAAATGGCCACGCAATGTTAACGGAAACTTGATCTTGGAAAATGTAATTTTAAAATCGACGTAGTAAGTAACCCACCCGCAATATTATCATGGAAGGTGTTAGTTGTAAAATCAATGTTTAGATTTGTTCCAATTTGTGTGAAATAAAAACGAGGAACCAAATCACGATTATTTATACCCATGTCTATAGTATTGAGAATCGTATATAAATAAAATCGTTTAATAATCTCGCTTTAAAATTAAAAAGTAACAAATTTAAGTACAACAAATTCAGCTTATTTTGACGACTGAACTAAAATTTATATTCTACTTATTCAACATTTTAGCTGCAGGCCTTGTCCATTTAGTTTTTACCATTTCAGAGGCTTTTTTTCATAATTGTCACGTTGGGTAAGTAAGGTTGGCAATGGGTGGCAAACGTTAGCAACGCAGTTTCGGATTGATATACGTCTACTATCAGTTCCGGTGCGTCAGTCGCGTACCATGCCTATTTCAGAACCTTACGACACTGGATATAAAATTCGATCTCCAGCAGTTAAGCAAAAGTATGTATTACATTTTTAATTGTTATATACAAATGTGTAATTTTGTTATAGTAAAACACAGACTATTAATACTCAGACTAAACGATAGATTAATATTTATATTACAAAGATATAAATGTTGATATAACGCTTTGTACATATGTGTGTGTCAGTTTATGTTCTAATACTATATTTTAACTTTTGAATTCTTTCAAATATTGAAATGTTATATGCGCTAATTCTGTCACAGTTATTTAACAACTTTTTTCTTAATAAAACCGTCTTTTTTACTTCTATAATACATATTGCTCAAGTGAGCCCTAAAATAAAGCAGTTTTATTTAACTTTTACATTCCTATATTCGACATTTTAATTACCCGCCAGCTACCGTTTCCAAGAGTGACAAAAATAAAAACTGTTTATACATCTTTGTTCCTGCTGAATTCAAATTTTCTTTGAATAAAAAAGTAATTTATATTTTGTCAACTTTTCTTAATCTTCTCTTACGTGATTCATATATTGAAATAAAACAATTACTAAATTCACATAATGTTTCATACAATGCCTTGATTCGGGACAAATTGCTTTAAAGCACTTGTCTAACGGATACTATATATGAAAGGAATTAAAAATGTAGTACTTCTAACTCCCAGACACAGCAAACATAAATTTTCATCACATAGTGTTTGTCTTAGGTGGGGAGCGAATTCACGACTTTAGGCGTAAAATATAGGGACCCTGCCAAGTGCAACGCGCCCGTTAATATTTGTTTTCATAGGACAACTCTCATCAACCAATATTTTCAGTGCATTATCCCAGCAGCCTTTGGCTGTAATAAATAAATTCACTCAACACCACATTCATTGACCTGACTCTGAGATTAGTCGCTTTAGCTTATGTTTCGGACATAAGACAACAAAGGAATCACAAATATGACTTACATACGTATATTCTACACCCAGACACAGAACAAGCACTATTGTCAGTATATAATTATTGGTCTTGAGTGGAAATCAAACCACTATCGGGCCCATTTATATGTATAACTCGATTTTGAAATAATCTTTCCCATTATACGTTTAATTAACTATGTAACGAACTGTGCTTATGAATGTTACGCATGGTGTTATTTACGTGGAATCTGAAATGTTGCGTTACTATTGAAGGTTCCCGCTAAGAGAGTACTTTTTTATAATAAATACATTTTTAAAATCATCGAGTAGCACTATCGTGTTTTCCTGCAAATATTTTTTTTGGATATGTAAAAAAATCGGTCTATTGTGTCTTTTTAGAACAATTACTTAATCAAACCTATTCCAGTAAAAAGAAAAGTTCGTTAAGTAAAAAAATAAATTGGTGTTTTCCGGAATTCTATATAAAACGGTTTTTTCTCAATATGTCATTTTCGAACTTAATATCAAGGCCGTCGTCAGTCATGGCATTAACGCATCAATCACTACCTGAAGCTCACAATATGTTACCGAATAATCATAATGTACCAAATAATATTCAGTCGCTGCTCAAATGTAAACATTTGTAGTGGATATTTTATTTTCATATAATTCTGATGAAAACAACTCACTCTATTTGATATAATACTCATCGACAATCGTAACTGTGTTCGAAATTAATCATTTAAATGTTTCTACACTGATGCAAAATAATACGAGTGTAAATTTAGTTTTAAATATTACTAGCGCATGTAACTACAATTCCCTAAAAAAGGAACCAGAAGGAACAGGTCCCAGTAACAAAGAGTATCTATATTTTTTCAGCGCCAGAGTATCAATCACAACTATTACATTAAGTAATACTCGACATAAAGATTAATAAGTGGCTGCCCATAAAATTGAAAACCTACATAGAAGGCATTTCTAACTTATAAAATAGACATATGCTATTACGGAGTGAAATAACTGTTGTAAATTCAATATATACACGCGGATCTTAATGAATTTTTATAATTCTAGAAAATAAGTGCACGATTAGCCCCAGTAGATACTATACAGAATAAATCAGTATTTTTATTATGTAAACGTAGGGTGTACGTAACGTATTAGTAAGCGAAGGGTGCGTTAATTTGTAACAGAATGAGTTCATGTTTGTTCATTGTCATGAAATGAATTATCGAACTAAATTAATATTAATGTCTTTTTGAAAACTGTTTCCTTAGGAAACACATACTAAAAATATAATCGCATGTAACTAAACAAAGCATTATCAATTAGATCCACTTTACACGTGACTTATTTTCTTGGATATGTCCTACCTATATAAATTAATTAACAGTCACGTAGATAGCCCTAAGTTACTAAACTATTTGGACTTTATCATCCGTGAAAGACTGCCTCGGACCTTCGTGTATTATTCAGACACGAATTTTGTAGGACCAACTTATAACAAACTAGTCAATCAATTGCTTGAATTCGATATTAAAGTAAATCCTTTTAAAATTTTTATTTAATCTAAAGAAGTGGCTTTCTTACCTTGGCTGCATTACTAAAATTAATATCAAACTCAATGTATATTTTATGTTTTAAAGTAGTTCTTGTATTTTTTTCTTTTGTTTAGCTTACATCTTTAATGTAAATATGTTGGGGTAACCTATAAGTCTTTGTTAAACATCTTTTTTATAAAATGTTTTCTGTTCTAAAATCTACATTTTACATACATACATCACGCCTGTGTCCCATCGGGATAGGCAGAGACTATGGATCTCCACTTATTACCCATCTTATGCTAAGGTGCCTCTCTCGCTTCCCTTCCACGCATAGTCCTTTTATACACGCTCGTTTATTCTTGGTACTTCTAACCTGGACCTTCTTTAATATATTCTTCTATCCGCATTTTAACATAAATAAAATCGAATATTTTTTTTTCTACACACAGGATTCTATATTACCTTGTTACATTTATAGAACGCTCTAAATACTCAACGTGTTGAGAGCATCAAAGGCGTTCATAACCTAATAATATTTAGATCATATCATACTTAGGTATTATTATATATTTCATTCCCTGAGGACAGTTTGTTCTGTTATAATTACATTATATTGTCTGTATTCTTGCGAATTATGAGGGACACGTCCTAAACTAAATTGTATGGGTGGGCGCCAATTAAGAGCAGTGATGTAGAAATCTTCAGAACAAAGGACTTTCGATAAATTATGTCAGTCTGTTGGCAAAAGGCTGCCTTAGCAAAGGTATTGTTTGGTAACACTTTATTACTAATTGCTTACAATTGTTTTGGCGGCACTATTATCCCATTTCTGGTGAAATAAGGTTTATTTAGATTGTGTTGCTATTTATAATATGTTTTCCATTTTACTACAATTGGTGAGTTTAACTGTTGAAGAAAGTTAAGCAAAACTTATATTATCATTATCTTAATATTATTCATAAAGCCAATGTCTTTGTCAAGCTTCAGCGTCATGGTTTTGTAGATTGCTAAAATATTTACTCGGTTTTCTCTATTCATAAAATATGAATTGATTTTTAATGTATTCAGCA